>JAHZNA010003604.1:0-46800 GCA_027743935.1 Sinodicranocentrus sp. ZH6 | reverse complement strand
GTTGTCATAAATGAAATTGGTACAATAAATTGTGTATTTAGAGTAATTCTTTGAGAAGTACTGTTACTCTCATTCATCTGAATGGGGATTTATACTAGTATTATATACTGGACAGTTTGGAATCATGCCATTACAAAAGTAACCGGCAACCTTGATCAAATTTAGGAATAGCAACCGAATCTATCAATCAAACATAATACTCAAAATATATTTTCAATACTCATCTACTGTTCTATACTGTTTTACTTAAGTTAATAAAAATCACAATTTTTTGTAATCTAATTTAGATCTAGCAACACTAAGCTGGGCATTCTCTAAAACATATTCATTCTTTTCTAATAGATGAAATGATTACGTTAGCCATGAATAATTCGATACATCGATAAGTGTTAAATAAACATTTATCCCCAGCAGCAATTTTCGATTTAATTCCATTCAAATACCACTATTTGAGCACTGCATACGCGCAAGACCTCCAACACACCTCATTTGGCTGGGATTATCATTTAAAAGTAGGCGTTCTGACAACATTGCATACCTCTGCTTCGTGACGCGTATTACAGGTAGGTATTTTTATGGAGGTGAAGTGAAATCATGAAATACAGACTGCCTCAATCTGTGCATCTGGAGATCTGGGATTTAAAAAAATCAGTGCATGCAATTGTCAGCCAATTTGGATGGAATATATATTTAGAAACAAGCCCGGTAAACATTTACAGGTACATTATTAGCACGATGGGTGGCTAAATCCCCAAGTGCTCCACATATGCTGCAAGCTTCTGTGTGGGTGTTGTCTCTTACAGTACCTGAACAGAAGTTCCAGCAGGTGACACACCTTCGTAATGATACCAAAATAACGTGCGTGTGTGTGACAGAGTAAAGGTCGATCGGATTATTAGTTCTCATCATATGATTTTAGGAGGCTCAATCGCTAATAAACAATATGGATTTTTAAGATGATGGATAAGTCATGAAAGAAAACTTTTCGAAATTGGGTTTTGCCTTGATGCGCAAAACAGGATTTAATTTCTCAGGTGAGAAAACCTCTGATATTGCATAATTACAAGATGAAAAACACCTTCTGGATTAAAAAGTGGGTGGTTATAGTTCCTATAAAAGCGACAATCAACGTTTTTATTGACATCAGTTCCAACTTACAACTCTCAACGTACTTTCATCTTTTAAAGCACTCTTCAGCGATCTTTCCGATCAAAGAAACCGAACCGACAAAACTTATAGTCGATACCAATTTACCAACTAACTGTTTCTTCTTAAACAACCTAAATTTTTTTAAAATGGTCCGCACATCTTTGGCAGTTTTTTGTGTCTTCTTTCTTTCACGTCATGCTACGCTTTTGACTGTACTAATGCACTACAAGTTGAGAGCGCAGGGCTGCTAAATTACTTGGCAAATGTAACATTTCAAGCTCCTCATAACTTTTCCGGGGAATGGATCATGGGAATGGATACTGATGAACGCTTTACATTCCTTGGGGTAAGTTGAGATACATTTAAATCAACTTAACTAATAGTATTTCATTCTAGCTAATCACTCACATTCAGTGAACATTTATTTTAACGCATTTTTGTTTTATATAGGGATGGGCAGTCTGGGTTGAAAGTAAACCAGAATCGGGCAAAGCTTCTCGTTCACAAGTAGAGAAACTGTCAATGTGACATCCGGTGAAAGGATCACTTTCCGTTTCCGCATTTCTTGGTTTGTGTCAATATGCTTATAAGAAGATTAATATGCTCTTAATGAACTAACATTAGTGGCTTCATTAAAAACTTACAATTACTGAAAAGGTGTACAATTGACATATTATATTTATATTTCTTTTAACAGCCGTGAACCAAGACCAGAAGTGATCAGCTTAAAATAGGATGACAAGCAAATTTGCAATGATGACGGGAAAACAATTAAAGAAATTAAGTCCGACAGAACACGACAAAGACAAAGACGCAAAGACAGAGCTTCCAGCAGCATGATCCCCTACCGGCACCCCGCTGCAGCGGTTCAAGCCGACGATTCAGAGTTAATTCTAGGAAGTGAATTAGTGATTAGTTGAATGAATGAATGAATTTATTTTGAAACATCTCTTTAAGGCTAAGGGCCCATGGCCCACTAGTTGTACTACCATTTGTCTACCAGACATTTATTATTCTATCATTTACTCTAATTATTATCTGAAATAAAACTAAAATCAACTTTGCATTGATTATACGCAATTATATAAACGAAAGCAGTTATTTTGATTACTCTACTCAGGTAAATTAGGTCACGACACGATAAAACCACAAAATTAGTATCATTGAAAACATTCACAGTAGAATTCCATTAAATCATAAAGTTAATGATTCATCCTCTTGCACAACCCATACATTTTCTTCTTTAAGCAAACAAAGTGACAACATCACTTAACCTCAGTTATCAAAACCTGCGAAAATCACCAACCAATAGTCACCTGAGTGCAGGAATTCCTTTATCTATACCATTTCATCACTCAAAACGTGTCTATATTTATGAGGAAAGAAAGCATCTGCCGCCGCAGAGGACGGCTAACAACAACTAATAATATAGTAATTAATGGCTTCTCTATATGTCATGCCATATGCCAGAACAATATGTCATTCGCTTACGCACATGATGACTAATGAAACCTCTCAGCTTAAACGATTCCTTCATGCAATTAATCTTTGTCGTCTTCGATGACTTCGATTCATGTTTGCAGGCTTGCTGGCTTCGACAGCGTAAACAATGAAGGTACTTGTTGTTCACCCCACTCGTTCTGAATTCCACGAATTTTGCATTAATTTCAGTGAAACCTAATTAGGCATGCTTAAATTTTCAAATTTACGCCATCCCATCTACATAGGGGTACATGTAGCAAGGATGGAATTCAAGAGAAGTTTAGTTAATGAAATATTCAGGTGAAATATTTCTAAATGTTGTTTTCAGCACCCTCTCAGTATTCTGGGGCATTTTAAAGAATTTGCATATTCTCATGTAACGACAGCCACACAATTTGCACACCTTTCTGATAAGCAACTAGTTACTAGTTACATACTTGATGAGGCACCCAACACCACCACCAGCTACTGCTTATTCCCTTTGTAAATATTATGCTGTGAGCTAAATTGTTTGTAACATTAATTGCCTACTGTGACGAGGGGAACATTAAAAATAATGCTTTATCCTGCTACTGTCGCCGATCGACAGATATAAGACACGAGATATTTTACCCCGTTACGCATACGTATCAATTCAATTAGTAATGAAATGCGACTTCAAGTTTGCGTGATTGGGGAAATCAGCTTACATTTACAATGTACATAAAAACGACTTCAAAGCTCAAATAAAAATGAGTCAAGTTGTGTAGCATATAAGTACGGTGTCATTTCACAATGAAATAATTAATTTTGTATTTTTTACTTGTTTATTTTTTTCTCAATAAGATTAAAAATTTGTAAACATCGTTCATTTTCTGTGGCAATGTACCCACGTGTATTTTGTGTAGTGCAATAGTAGCCAAAGATTTTATTACCTCCCGTGTCTCAATTGGTCTTCTTTACTAACTGCGGTACGGTGGTGGTGGTCAAAAAACAAATCTACCTGAATGACCATTTTATTACCACTAAATGACTAAAAGCGTCAAGCAAAAAGTGCAATCAGTTGACCACAATCTAAATGAATCAGATTGGTTAACACCAACAAACAAGCCCGTCAAAAAATGAGAGTTGGGAGATAACCACAATAATTAAATTTTGAAGAATCCAAAAATGAAAAATGAAGCTAATGAGTTTATCGATGTGTTAGAATTGGGCCATTTTCGAATAATTAAGATCGCAAAGTGGAGGTTTTTTTGCCTATTGAATTTACAAAGCGAAAGGATAACGTTTTGTACATGTTGCGTGTCTGGTATATCGTAGTAGTTTACTGTCAACTGGTCAATGGTGCATTGGAGTGTGGTGGTGATAGGAGAAAAAGTAATAAACCTTTTGTGCGAACATCACTCGACAATTTACTAATTACCCATTTCTCGACTTAAGAGGTTGAGCAAAGATATTAATAAACTTGTTGCTCGAGTCCTCTCACATCAGTGAGTTCACTGGTTATATTTTAATAGTTGGATAAACAATGATAGATTCGTCGCATCAAAGGAAGTAGTGCATTTTTGGCAGGGAGCCATATATTGTTGTGACTGCTTCGCATACATAATTTACATACTTTTATACCTACATAATTTGTGTGTTTTCTTTTTTTGCCATTTGCATCTTGCACAAAATGCCAATCTGTGTTCTAAATCATCTTTTTGATTCATATTCCTCCTTTCCCCTTTTGTGGTCAAAACTGGTCACTACCTTAATCGCTCTGTTCAGTCTTTACTGCTAATTTTACGCAGGGCAGAGCAACCAGACAAATTGCACCAGGATGCTTAGTTAATTACATAAATAAATACCCAGTGAACCAGTTTGCGAAAAATAGATTATTGACAGACAAACGGATTAGATTCCTCTTAAGTGAGAAATGCATTGACAGTTACGGTGTACAGCATGATTGAAATTAAGTAGGCAAATGTGATAGTCTGAAAATTAGCTAATAGGTTGTTAAAAGTTGCACACAGGATGGGAATAGATTAGAGGACGAGACGAGAAAGGAATGAAAATGAATTTTAAGTCTGTCTTGACATGTCAGCAGGAAGTGTGTGCAGTCTACCTTTCTTGCTATCAAATCAATACGTCTGTGACATATTCATGAGTTCGTAAAAAAACTAGGAACACAATTAACAGCATATTGATATTCATATATATTTTCTTGAATTGCATTATATATAACGTGCAGCATACCTCCCTGTTGCAATGCAAATGGGGTATTGTATGCAAACGAGATTTTGAAATTTAACATGTAGGTATTATGTCATGCAATGTGGACATGTGAGGTGATATATGTTTTATTATTCTGTTTAATTTACTCGATTTAAATGGAGAAGATAATAAAAATCAAGATTTACTGGGTGGCAGTGGCAGTCGCTATCCTACAAAGTTTTTTGTTTACTTTGTTGATAATAAGGAACCCAAACGTTTTTTACTACCCTTCACAATCCCAATCTTTTCAATTAATGGAAAATATATTAACTAGAGTAACGAGATGTGGTAGTCAACCAAGGAAATTCCATCTTGTGAATCGAGCTCTTTTGATTTTTTTATTAATCAGATGCAGTTCCCATAAAATGTGAGGATTTGAGGTAATTTTAAAGCGCTTGTTAGTAAATCACTTGTGTATCATATTACCGCTGACTTTAATATGGTCATTTGAGGTTGTTCCGAGAGCCCTTTGACATGGAAGGGAACAAGTTATGCGATAAATGGCAAAACGATGTTCTGTACATTTCATACGTCACATCTATCTGTACAGGCATAAGGGGTGCCAAATATATGCCAGGAAAGGGTAATGTATAGAAAGGAAAATGAACTGTATATACCTCCATGCTTTTAATCTACATTTACACGAGTCTAGCCGAGCAGGATACATAAAAATGTTATTAACGCAAAAATCTCGTTTTTGATTTAAGATTATGCAATTGCAATCAGAAAGGAAATGGCCAGTAATATAAAGTTGACTGATGGGATATCTTTATATGTGCATAATAATATATCTCTCATTAGCATACATTATACCCAAATATTTTACATGCATCTCCGCTTGTCATTAGTATGACCGATCAGTAACTACTACCACTCTTTAAGTGGGTAGTTGGCCTGTCTAACTAATCACTAATCAAGTAACGAACTTTGGCTTCATTCTCTATTTATCATTTTTTTGACAAAATCAAATTGACTCTTGCTTCCACCACATCGCCTCAAGCACATCATCTTATGAAAGTAAAAAACGGATAAAAGTGAGTTTAGTAATTTAAATTGACAGACACCTAGTTTTCTCCGAGTGCAATGAAGGAAATGCACTCAACCTACGCATTTTCTTGCGTGTAAAGATAATCTCGGGGAAGACCTGATGACCACATTGAACCATATATTTATTGCTTTTTGGCGAATTCGACATGATGACTTCTGAACTTTTTCTTGTACGTGAGAGGAAACATCGCGTTTATTCCTTTGTACCTCCGTCAAAGTCACACACAAACACACATCAATGAGAGCACATGTTCTAGATCACCTAAGAAATAGGGTGTCATATATGCAAACGATAATTTCTGTAATTTCATACCGTCTCTTACGTTATCCCTCCACTAATTTCTTAATGCTGCAACTCGAGAAGTGTGTAGAAAAAATGAGAAAAAACGTGTGAAATTTAATTGTTCCTTGTCTCCTAGATCTGATGCAATAATTCTGAATATTATGGACTCATCCGGTTATTGTGCTTTGTGTGTTTTTTAGCTAAACGATAAACCTAATGCCTTTTTTACGAAGTGTGTGCAATGCTCATAAGGTAAATAAATGATTATCTCTGCGACGACCCAGCCAGCTCATCATCATCTACAAAATGACAAGTTAAAAAATTGACCAACAGACCAATCCACCAAAGTGGCTTTATGACCCCACCTCCCTTTTTCTCACAGGAATACACCATATTATAGGAAATACCACTTATCAATTTTCGTAGAAGATATCGTTGCTCTGTTTTGCAAATCCCCACGCTACTTCGTAAAAGTGCTTACATATCTCTCTCTCGGTTACATGATACATTTACACAAATGTTGAAAAGACAGGTAACTCTGGCTGACATCATATTTTAATCTTCCTGCAAACTCCTTTCATTCCTTTACTGCTTCGGCCTGCTTTTTTATTGATCCTTTAATGCATTATTATTCTGCTAACCCTTGTTTCGCTAACTCACTGGCTTTGATTGCTTTACTGGCTCAACTGTCAAAGATGTCAAATAGGGCTGCGTGTGCAGCAAAAGTAGGCACCGGCACCAGCCAGTTGTATGCACTTCTTCTCTCTTGTTTTTCTGGTTTTGTTTCAAAGTATGTGAACCACTTATACATGAGAGAAGCCCTATATACTATGCAACCCTGTATGCCTTTGTTCACCTAATTACCAATGATTTCAATTGGCATATCTTTCCATGCGTAATGTGACATAAGAGTTGTCGGTAGTTGAATCATCATCGCGATAATGTGCAAGTGCAGTAGCGTCCATGTTGCGTTTGCGTTGCACTGTTGTAGATTATATTGTTCAAGTGCTCCACTGAACCCCTTGCTTTAGGGAGGAATATTAGGAGGATGGAATTACTATGTACAACTACTGCTCAATCTAGAATTTTTTTCTTTCTTGGCACGAGTCTGTCATCACGTAATAAACAACTAGTGTGTTTGACTGTGTATTGGTACAATTCCGTACGGGGATGACCCTTTCATCCTTAAACAATTTTCATATTGTACACACTTTTTGATTCCGCGTGTAGCTCACTCGTTCCGAAATGAGCTTGTATATAAGGTTCGTAACCGTTTGGAAAATTATACATTTTGTGATTAGCCTTTGATTCGAGTACATACAAGCAAAAGCGTTTGCTTCAATTTTTGATTTTACTCAAATTTTACTGTGATTTTCAAAATCTTCAAACATGAAAGCTGTTCTGGTAAGTTGAAAATGTGAAGTTTGCTGATTTGACTGAAAGAAATTTGTTGGATGCCAAACGATATAATTTATCTGTGGGAGTGCGTGAAATTGAAAGTGAATAAGTGGTTACTCGTAGTTGATTGAATATTTCGGATTCTTTAACAGGCTGTTGTGGCATCCTTCTTGGCGGTGACTCTTGCTGAGCCACCAGCGCCATCCTACTCATCCCCACTTATTGGATTGGATTTATCTGGACCATCTTCTAGTTACGGAGCTCCCGAGTCCTCATACGGTGCCCCTGCTCCGGCTCCTGCTCAAGGACCATCTTACGGAGCACCCCCACCATCTTATGGCGCACCAGCTCCTGCAGGCCCTCCAGTTTATGGACCCCCACAACCAACCATTCACAGGCACGTTTACATCCACAGCGCTCCAGATGAGGTACACTATGATTATTTGAATTGAATTGAAACAAATAATAGGCAAAAAGTTAGCTTGTTTATGAAAAGGTAATCATTGTTTACACTAATAATTTCAGGTTGCTTACCCTGAATCCAAAGTTATTCGCGTTGGAGGAAACCCAGAGAAGCATGTAAACATCATTTTCGTCAAGGCTCCATCAGCCACTAGCAACAGTCAGACTGAAGTCATTCTGCCAGAGCAGCCACACCAAAAGACTCTTGTCTACGTGCTTGTCAAGAAGCCCGAATCAACTAACAATGTCCGTGTGTCTGGACCAGCTCCACAGAAACCATCCAAGCCTGAAGTTTACTTCATCCGGTACAAGAACCAGCAAGAAGGAGGTTATGGCGCTCCCCCACCACCAGCTTATGGTGCACCAGCCCCAGCTCCGCAACCATCTTATGGAGCACCCGCCCCAGCTTCTGGTGGATACAATTAAGCTTGTCTACAAGACAAACGTGATTTTTACGTGTAGTCTCATTGTTTCATTTAGAATTTTTAGTGGTTAGATCACCTTAAGCCTTGTTTTTCTACTTCTGTGGTTTACCACATTCTCCGACAATTGTTGTTTTTCGCGTTCCGCTGTGATTGTACAAATTGCCATATTATTAATTGCCATTGGTCTGCACTCTTCACGAATGAATTTTCGCTTGCAGCGGCCATTGTCTTTCAACTATCTTCAGTAGTTTCCTATTTTACTAATAGTACCTTGTTTACGCACCAAGTCAATGTCCTAGACTTAATTAAGCACAACTGTGAGATTTTTTATCGAGGGTATCTTCAAAGAATTATGTGATTACTATATGTTGGCCAGTTGTACGTCAAACCTGAGGTATTTTTGGCGTGGCATTATCGAAATGGGGAAGTTCAAGTTTAATAAAAATGAGAGCTCTATCATGACAACTTTTGCTAATCTAGGACATAATTTTTTACATTATATAACATAACAATCATATTCATTTCAGCAAAATGAAACTCTTGACATTTGTATCCAATAGGAGATTACTTTGAGGCTTTGCGCATATTATCTTTATACACTGGATATCAATATCAATTTAATGTACATGTCATATGTCTAGCACTTTGATAAAGAGTTTTAATTAATATCAGTCCACGATTGCTGCGTCATTCGACAGCAGGCAATTATGCAATGGTTTATGTATATATTATATCATTAATATAAATTAGGGAGATAGGTATGGGTAAAATAATATTTCATAATCATACGAATGCTAATCATAGTAATCATAGATATAAACAGAAACTTTTGTCGAAATAATTTCGATACATGGATACGAAGAAACAACGCCTACAGTCAGTAGTACTCACTACTGCTCTAAGCAATCACAATGAATTCGAGAGTCCGGATAAGCAATCAATCCTTGTCTGAGCCTGTTTATCATGCTTAGATTACGTCTAGGGCTAAATTTCTACTCATCATGTGATGAACTGAAAATTATAAATAGCCTAGGGTATGGACTAAATTGGCACAGGTGCTACCTAAACTGGAGCTTGGAATAGGTCAAAATTCCTGAGTACTATACAACTATCAACTATGGCTGGATTGAACAAGTTTATCTTTGCGCTAGCTGCTCTGCTAGTAATAGCCCAAACCAATGCATCTGTATTGAGTAAGTTGAACTATTTATGTAGAATTGATTCATTTTGTAGTTTTTTTCTGGTTCTTTTATTTTTCTGTATGATAAAACGTCTATATTTTCAACAGAACACACACTCTTCGCTGATGATTCCTGCCAGGGAAGATGTAACGTATCTGGAACTGTCCCAGGAGCTTGCCAATGTAACACAGCTTGTATTAGGTTCAATGACTGCTGTAAGTAAAATATGAATGCTCAGTGTAACGTTATACCTTTTAAAAATATATATAAAAAAACTATTTAAATATTAAGGTGAGGATTACTACACACTCTGTTTGGGACAAAACGCTGGGTCATGCGTTGGCCGATGTGACCAGGTACCAAAAATTGTGTACATCATATTGATTTATAGCACACTTTATAAAACAAATAAGCACAACATATTTACATACAATAAATTTAGGTTGGAACAGAGCCTGGGAAATGTCAATGCAACAAACCTTGCATGGACTTTGGTGACTGCTGCTCAGATTACAGTGATGTCTGCGGAGCCCCTTCTGGTAATTTAATAAGATGCATTTTTAATCGTATTATTTAATGACGATGCTACTTCTTTGCATACCATTATTTTATTCTGTACCTAGACGGTATTACTCAAAAAGAACTTGAAGATTTGGCGGAAGAGCTGCTAACTCTGGACGTTGAAAACAACGCTGCCGAATTTGTTGAAGTTGACTTGGACGGACCAACGTACAATATTACCTTAATAAAGAAAAATTGAATGAATGTGATATAAAATTTAGGGTTAGAAAAAAATGTATTCCCTTATTTAATCCTACAGGTTGTTGACAGTTGCAGCCGGAGCTTACACAAGGCCAACAATTCAAAAATTGATGGCACTCCACGACAATTACATTGCTGATGTCAATAAAGCAGAAACATATACACCAGAAGAAGAGGCTGAAATGAAAGCATTCCTTGATGCTATTTTCGCCACTCCCATCATGAAAAGAACTCAAGAGTTTCTTGCCTCCAAAAATCTTCCAACAGGTCAGCAAGCCATGTACAATATTTGGTTTGGACTTTACTCCAGAGGAAATGGTGGACTTGGATCATCAGGATTTGAACACGTTTTCCTTGGTGAGCTTAAAAGTGGAGTGTCTGGTTTTCACAACTGGGAATTCTTTGCAAAGGAAGAGGAAGCTAATCGTCTTCAGTATACCAAATACATGGATTTAGTAGATCTCGGATCAGTAAGGGAACAACAATGATAATAATTCTAGTTTCCATCCACATTGGTTTTACTTGCATCTCGCTAACTGTGACTTCGTTGTCTATATTTTAGAAAGGGTCTATAATTGAGCATAGCTTTAAATGGAACGGACAGACAAAACCGATCTCTTCCATGTTCATTGGAACTGGTCCCGAGTTGGAACTTTCTCTCTACACTGTTTGCTGGTATGCCCGCCCTAACGCGAAATGCCCAATTAGTTTGAACGGAAACAAAGTTAAAATTCAAACATACACGATTGGCTCAAGCGGTCAATACATCGCTACGTCATACCCTGATCTCTCTGACTAAACTGTGTTCAAGAAACTTTCGCACATTTTCAACAAATTTCATAAAGTGCATTTTAACCTACAATAAATAAAAAGTACAACGCGATGATTTGTACAATAGAAAATCACAATGATGTTTAAGGTACAATTATTCAATTTTTTGTTAATGTTTTAAAGTAAATTTTCGCAAAAAGTTTTGTGGAGTTGAAGCCTTTGTGCAAAAAAATCCGAGAATGAAGCGATTATGTCATGTGCATTGTCTAGACATAATGATGTTTTCCCAACAGTTTGAAAGAAGTCATCATTTTTAATGTTCATGTACAACAAACAGTACCCCTTGAAACTGCAAACCATCCTTCTCCACACAAAGCAACATAGCAGCAAAAGCAGTATTGAAATAATCCTTAAAAGTATATAATCACTTGACTAGAAGCAAAAAAACGAAAATGTAGGGCAATTTGGAATTTTCTCTCAGTCAGTGTCCATCCAAAGGATTTATCAAAGAAAACACTGAGAAGTGAGGGATATTGCACAATCAAACTTGAATGCAAGTCAATGAAATGGCAAGGCAAATATATAAAAAAAATGAATGCATATTTAATAATATTGTCTACTTCACATCATTTTGTGAGTATCGTTCTTCGTCCAACATTTAACATGGCAGTTTTTTCCACCATGGACAGTTTTATTACCTATACTCACCATTCCCATTTATTACTTATGCTATAACGCACTTTACAGTTATCAACCCTTTAAAACCTGACATCTGCACAACAACCACTTACACACTTGGTTCGTTCTGCTTTAGCCCCAGATAATAACAATAACAGAAATTCCCAGTGTACAAAAGTGTTTTAAATAAATGCTTACTTACGTATATACAATACTAGCAAAAAATTATGCTTACCGAACACCTAAACAATATTTCCCCCCATTCAAAAAAGAAAAGAAAAATCATTGTATGGTAAAGCTCACTTAATTTGGTAAACGGTGTATTATAGCGGAGTCAGTTTAACTGAAAAAGATATCCCACACTATGCCAGCCAGCCGCAAATAGTGAAGGTAGATATAAAAGACTGACTGAAGAAGACAACCCTGCAACCAACAAATATTCTTGACGGACAGACTCATAGAGGTGGGGAGGGGATGCAAAATAGGATAGTACAAAACTATGTTTGGTGTGTCTTTAAAAAAATTCTACTTTATTAGTTTTGCTTACCTCCCTCATTCCCAGATATGAAATTTGCAAGAATTTTCAATTTTTCATTTGTACAGGCACACAACGCGTAATGAATGAATCTCTGAAAAAGGAACGAGCCTAGTATTAAACACTTTGACGGTGATGTTGATGACGATTACGATAATTATGTGTATATGTGTAATGTGTAATGTAGTAAATCTGTTAATACGCCCTGAAACCATTTAATTCTTCGTTTCCTCCCATCATGCACGTACTTTGTACACACAACAGCATATTACAGAGAGAAGACAACATCCAAATTATCCTCGTCAAAGTATTATGATGGAAATTTTTGCGGAAGCACTCGAGAAAGTGTCTCCACTTTGTGCAAAAGTCACTTTGTACCTTATGCATATTATGAGATGATAAACAATTTACAAGTGGGAAGAAGTATAGCAGGGTCTTCAACTATCATTATATTTATATTGGAGTAATACTTTTAAAAAGAAGTTATATATTATTTAAAACATTTCCTTTTTTCTCGAGAAAAGACAGAGATATATTAAAAGATGCGCAAAAATGTAGGTTTAGGGTTATTAAACCATGAAACAGTTTATTATTTAGTTATGCGTAAGTACTACACGCTTTTTCTTTTCATTGTAATATACCATATTATTCATGTGCGTTTTATAAGACTTTTAATTTCTTTTTGAATACTGAGGGAATAAATCATGCTGCACTTTACGGTATTATTGTGTTTATACGTTGAGTGGTCGTGGCATGATGTGATGATGATGATGAAGTCATGGCGTGTTATTAAATATTTGACATAGCGATACAATTATCATGATGATGATGATAGGCATAGACAGAGCACCATTTCAAAAACTAAACATCTCCAACGGAGCACCTGCTGAGGAGCGCAATGTACACTTTGAATTTGAAACATGGCATTATTGCAAATATCATTCCATTGAAAAGGGAAAGAAGTCACAAGGATTGCACTCCTGTTTTGTCCATTTGCTCAAAGGTGGTTTATCGTTTGTTCAGATGAGATGAGATCGCCATCATCTTGATAAATGATTGAATACACTTGTGCTTTTTACATTATGCCAAAGTGCATTATCATAATGATGTGCGTGCTTTGCTCTTAAGGACTATGGATTGCATCAAAGATTGGAGGAACAATGGAAAATACGTAACGAGTTGAAGTTGCAAAAAAAATCTGAAGCAGGAGGGTATCAATTCCTTCAGAAACGAAATCAAGCAAGTGAGTGGCAACATTTTTTTAGAAGAGCCCTACTTTTTGAAAGGGTCATCGTCATCAATTTACATGTAAATCAGATGCGTCTTTTTTTTTAAAATGAAGTGTGAAGTATGCTCCAAGAAAAGAGCTCTTTTCATCAGCTTGAAAATGTAGATCATTTGATTATTTGTACGCATCTGTATTTATGAGTTTACGAAAAGTCGTCGTTTCTAATTAGCCTGGGCTTTTAATACAGCTTAAATATGAGTAATGGTATTGGCAAATAAAAGGGAAATTAGAAACATCACGTTTAAACGGCCCTCTGTCATAATATGTAATTGTATCATTTTTTGTTTATTTCTACAATTCCGATCGGAAGCTACGTATATATAACTTAATTACTTTATGCTACCGTGTGGCCTGAATTTGGTGTGTAATTATTTATGACAAATTATTTAGAGTTGGACTGCAATTTGAGAAAAAGGATGGATGCACTACTGTGCAGTGCAGTGGGAGCAACTGACACGTCATTGTTACAGTAATGAGTTTGTTGTATCCGTGCTCATAACGATCACGATTTAAGCTACACCTGCTTTACAGGAAATAGCATTACTATTTTCTTATCATTTTGCAGTTAAGCCAACTCACGACGACCTGTCTAGAGGAAACAATACGTGCTATATTAATGACCACGATGACATTTTTTATCGCCTCATATAGGAAGGAAGTACTCATGCCATAATGTGTCCTTATGTTGAATCGTAAGACAGAGGATTTCTTAACTTGTTCGATTTTTGTGAATTTATAATTTGAGACTCTTTAAATCAGTAAATGATTCTTATAACGATCACGATTTAAGCTACACCTGCTTTACAGGAAATAGCATTACTATTTTCTTATCATTTTGCAGTTAAGCCAACTCACGACGACCTGTCTAGAGGAAACAATACGTACTATATTAATGACCACGATGACATTTTTTATCGCCTCATATAGGAAGTACTCATGCCCTGTGTCCTTATGTTGAATCGTAAGACAGATGATTTCTTAACTTGTTCGATTTTTGTGAATTTATAATTTGAGACTCTTTAAATCAGTAAATGATTCTCGAATAATTGTACATATAAAATTAGTTTTTTAAATTAAACTATTTACAACATTTGTGACGGTTATATAAAGGCAAATCCTGTAGAACACATTTAAAATACAGATCATTGCGCGATTTCAGATTCCAGATTGAATAAAACCACAGGGTATGAAATGTGCATACAACATATATGTTCCTTGTCATGATTATGTCGGAATGAAATAGTAATTTGCGAATTGATGGACAAATGTTTGACGTTTCGTTATTTTTTGGCATGTGTCATAAACAGAAAACCAGTATTTATCAGTGAGCAGAGCATGCGATCTTAAGAATCACCTGCATTTTTGCAACTGTGCAAGTTGTTTAGTCATCAATGCTATTTGTCCAAATCACATGAAAATACTGCAATTTGTTACAAACACGAGAGTAATCCCAGATAAAATCTTGACCGATAATTTAGCATAGATAAGCGCATAAGAAAAGATGTATTTCTTGAATATAAACTCAAAAATTCATTTGGATTGATGACGTGGATTACAAGGTACAAAAAAGGCGAGGACTTTTACACAAAATATTCAGAATGTAACATATTCACTACTCATTGCAGCAGGGACAATGCAGGTGTGTGGTCTAATCAGAGGCAAGCCTTGAAACTCGGATAATGATGAATTGACAAGAGTTGTTCGAAACCAAAATAACATGAATTATAAACGAAATAGCGTGAATAGCTAATAACCCAAATTCATATTTTGACATGCTATTATAGTTTACCACACTCACAATCTTGTTTCATACAATTCTTGGGTTTATTTACTTCAGGCAAATCGGTGGCTAAAGTGATTCTTTAGTGTTTACATAATCAAAACTGGTGAAAGACTTTTCATCAAAATCTGTCAGGAGCAGTTTCAATTAATCTTCTCTTGTCAAATCGAGATCAAGGATGAGTCTGTATGGCACTTAATTAGCATATTATAGGATCACGCAGAACGTCATATTACGGTTACTTTTGCGTTTATAACGATACTAAATTAAAGGTTACACTTTGTATTTCCCTTTCTCACAGATTTCAATTACAAGAGAATCATAATTTTAAGAATCATTAACGCCATTTCGCTAACTAGATAAGTTTCATTATCGCCTCATTCAATTTATCAGAGACTAACTTTTTCGAGTGATTCAGCAAAAATTTACTGAGCGGCTTGAATAAGACTAAAAGACTGCATGAAAATCAATTTTCTCATGAAATTACTTTAAGGGACATTCAAAGAGCAAGTTATTCTTCGTCGAGTTCATTTCATATAGAATCATCGTAAAATTTCATAATCATATATGCTGATAATACTATGTGGACTCACTCACCTACACACTATACGTGCGTAAAGTCTCATTACTGTTACCTTTGTCGGATGTTGAGCATTGATGCAACCACATAAGGTGTCAAATAAAATTGATAATTTACGCACTAGAGTATCGACAGATAAAATGATGAATACCTAAAACAATTGGACAAAATAGGCTCTGGGTGACTTGCAATATATGATTTCTCGTCAAATAATAAAATTAGCACTACACATTCAATGAGGTCCTTGTATTTATAATAATTTCATAATAAAATATTAAATTACGCACAGAATTTAAATTCAGCTTGTTATTATGTGTCACTTTCCATTGTGTATGGTTAAAAGTGTGACTGCGAATCTGCGGAAAGCAAAAGCTCTTTGCTCTAATCTAGCCCTGCCTGAGGGTAAGTGCAATCTTCAACAATGTACACTATTAAGCCGTAATTCACGCAGAAATTCATTGTTGTACCTCTTTTTCAAGTGACTTCCTCATTGCTACTGCTACAAAGTCCAAACCAAAAGCAGTTGTCGTTTTTCCCCATAATTTCATGTGATATTCAAATTTTCCAAGGATTTTATGTATTCAGAATGGTAAACCATGGCGTCACAGAGGATTTCTAGACTCTACACAATTTCTATTTGGCCAATCGTACATTTAAAATTTTCTATTAAATTGTTCCGTCAAGTTGACATCTCCATTATCATCATCACCAAATGATCTAATTACAAACTATAAAACTTGATTACGCGCAAGATCAATTTCCTTGTGGGAGTTAATGATTCGAAATTGGTTTATAAAAACCTGAAAATACTTTGATTCTTAAGTTATTTATCACTACCGGAATTAATGGATTCCTTACTACTCACCATCTTCAACTGCATTATTTTGTCTGTGAGACATGACATGACTATGATTATTGCAATTCACTTATGAATTTTTCCATTGAATGCAAAACTCGTTGGTAATTTAGGTAGCATAATATGCATAAATATATAATGCACTTCCAAAACTCATTATCTCATAATCAACTTAATCTTAACGGATCACTTGCAGACAAAATAAAAAATTGTGCTGCATTCCATATCTGTGCAAAACATATTAATGCATTTAAGTGAAACTCTAAGATTTTTCCCCCTCTAAATTTGGCAAAAAATGGGGAAAAGCACTTCCCACTTGAATACTTCCATTGGTGGCAATCCCCATATTTTACATTTTCAAAAACAGTGTGTGTGCACCAACGTAATGATCAACGTCAAGAAAACAACACAGCCAGTACAAGAGGAAAATGATGCTCCTCATTTGTCACAAAGCAGAGATGATGGGTTTTTAAAGGCTACTTGTTCTTGAGTGTTCAACTTGATGACGACGCGGTATGAGAGAACTGAGGATGAAAACCAGTAGTAATTGCGGTATTTACAAGAGGATTAAGGTGCGTTTCAGTCTAGTAAAAGGAATCTCTTCAAATTATGTATAACGTGCGAAATGGTAATAATAAATGGTAATTGTAGGAGGTACTAGGGAATAATATTAAGTATGAGTATATTAATACTTAAAAAAAGAGGGTTATATCATTTTTAGAGAACTCTCTGAAATGCTGCCACTTCTATGGTACATATTATTATTAATACGTGTATGCCTCGTGTTGACGAAAAAATACTTGAACGATATGCCAAGGCAGAGTTTTGTTAGTGGCTATATGAGTGACGACTCATGATGATAAGATTTTTTTGTTTGATGATGCGAACGAGTATTACCTAACTAATGGTCTGTTTAAGTCTCAAAGTTTGACCCATCTCTTTGAAACTCGTGCTTAAAAAGGGAAATCGTCCGACTTACAAAGTCGCAGTCTCAAAGGGAATCCCAGCCAAGCAACAACAGTTGCAACAACTGAGAAATTGTGGGCTCAGGGGTAAAAACCAAATAGGAGCCGCGTGAGTGACGAACGGAAACTTTTGATTTCATTCGGTTTTCTAGTTGGTGACAAGTGATAAAACCAGTGGAAATTATAAGCCTTTCATTGGCAAGATGAAAGTTGTTCTGGTAAAATACTCTGCGTTTTCAATACTAGTTCTATTTGCGTTGGTTATTTGCACGTTTATCACAAGGTGGATTTGCCGTGTTTGTCTTTTGTTAGATTTTAGCATCCTTTGGGATGCTTGCAACAACCGTGACGGCGCAGTACCAGTCTTATGGAGTGCCGTCTGGAGGGTATGGAGCGCCCGCACCACAAATTCATAAGCATGTATTTGTACATGTGGCACCAGAAGGTGATGTATTTATTTAGTTGTCTGCATTCCACTCCATTTATTTTTTGAAGATAGTGGCAAATAATTGTGTTTTATTTTATAGAGCCTCCTGAACCCCGCAGAGCGAGACCTTATAAGCCCCCTCCAGAACCTGTACGGCGCTCCTCCTCAAAGTCAATATGGAGTACCCTCTGGTCCTGCACCACCTCCACCACAACCCATAGGTCAATATGGGGCTCCTGCGGGTGGCTTATACTAGTTGTTGTGGGATTAAGTCATAATTTGATAGAATCGTATGCTTCTTAACGCTCCTATCTCAACTCACCCCGCTCTACGAAAGCTCTCTTCACTACCGTCTATTTTTGTTATGGGTAAAGGCATCAGACAGAATTTTGTTTTATTGACTGGACTAAAACACTGGGTTTAGAAAGTCAGCGTTCTTCTGCTGCATTGAAAGCCCTTGTTTATGCTCACTTGTTTCTTATGATAGACAAACCACTTATTTTTCCAATTTTTATTTGTTACTTTTTTTCACGCATTAAGTATACGATTATATTATGGGAACAAATTATATTTTAAATTAAACGAATATTTTTATAAAACATGAAACGTATACTGCAGTTTTTAACATTTTTATTTAACAACGGATGTCTATTACTAAAAAAAGTACAAGATTATCACACTGATTCTTATTACATAGAATAGGCAATCCTGCAGGCGCAGAATATAATCTTATATAGTTTGATTGGTATAGTAGAAGTCTTCCAACAAAGTTACTAATTTTAATTTGTACTGCATTATAAATGCAGTGAATGTCATCTACGTTATTGACATAAAATTCCTTCACTTTGAACAGTCGCTCAAAAAATTCCAAGCAAGGGAATTTGGTGGCGCAACGCAGGATGCGATATTATAAACAACAATTAGCACAAATACTATGTGAGATGCATTCATTGCTCAACTTTCAAAAAAAACAAATAGAGATCTTTCTGTCACCCTTGTTGCACCTGAGGATTCAGAAAACTGTGATATTGTCTCGACTTGTCAAAATCCGGATGGCGATCAGTATTTCATTTGTCGACTCATCTCTGCATATCTTCACAATCTTTGTCCCCCACAATCCCCATGTTAAGCTCACGTAGACATTTACTTATCGCCAACTGCAACAAAGCCACAGGAGGTGAGCTAAACAACCTTATATGTACAATCCTATGAGACAGAAACAAGAGTGTAAATCGTGAGATGTGAGGCAGTTAAAAGAAAAGGAATGATACGAGTATTCACCTGACCAAATCCGTTCATCGTGGTTACATCACCGTAAGCACAACCTCACACAAGGAGCAACTAATCACAATTCATATATTTCGCTCTAGCTACTTTGATTTATTGGGTGTAAAATGTGAAGGATTTATTTCAGCCTGTGTCAATCTCTCCTCGAATCTTCCCATTTTCACCAACAGAAACCAATAATAATGTTATTCAACTTTTACCTAATGCCATGTTTCCATAAAGTAGGATTACAAGTTATACACACAATCAAATGATATGCCGCAAAGGGTTAGGCTGAAATGTTTGTGTTTGAGTGTGTACGTGCTCATCGTGAATAATATTTTTTTGTTGACTAGTCAAGGAAAATTGGCTTATTAAATACTCATCCATTCTGATTTCCCAGCCGAATCACGTACAATGAAACAAGGATAGGTGATTATTATTATGGCCCAATATTATAATGATCTGAGGGGAAGATGTGTGCATGGTGTATTCAACATTCATAGTAATCGTCTTCACTCCATCAATAATACTAAGCGAATTGTAATCATTCAGTTTAGTAATTATACATTTTATTTTATTTTATGAATATTGCGTATTTCCCACAGATTATTTGAATGTTTGGCAGTTATTTTTTTGAAATGCTTAAATGATCAAGTTTTTTTGTACTCAAGTCAAAATATTGTGAATGAGAAGTGTTAATGAGTTTTTAAAGAATATTGACACACAAATGATACAAGTCAAATGACACACGTTTAAAAGTAGGTATATCTCTATGTGGCCCTTGTCATGTAACTAATCCTTGCAAATGTACAATATTTTATTTCTATCTTGTCTACCTTCAATTAGAACATGGAAGTCACGCAGGCAGGTGAATGAGCATCGTTGTAGTGGTCATGAGTAAGGAAAACAAGTCGTTAAAATTACATTTTGATGCATAATTAGTCTCTCAAGATATAGTGGGATGAGATTGCTAAATCAAACAGATGCCGTTAGCATAAAGGATGACATGACATGAGAATGATTTGTTATAATCTGCATCATAAAGGAGAAATCAATGATGATTCTCTAATGTTTGTTTGAATCAGCAATAAATCAAGTTACATTTTTTTCTCAATTTTTATTTCAATACAAATATACTATTATTATTTTTGTGCAGGTTTAAATAGTTGCATAAATTAATATAGAAAATTGGATAGAGGTAAAAAAAAGCAAAGAGTTACGGGGATAGTAAAGCAAGATTCAAAGGGTAAAGTTTTAAACACAAGTGGAGTGATAAAAGTAGAAAAATACTGAATGAAAATTAAAGACACAGACAAGTTGGATATGAAAGAGAGAGAATGGAAACAGAAAGCGCAAAAAGGTTTTTCTCAGAAATTGAAAATGAAAGAAGTTAGCAAAAGAAAGAGCAGGACAGGAGCAGGAGGATAGAAAAATAGATTCAAGACGAGAAAAGTTTAAATTTTTGAAATTAAAGAAGCAGAAACTGTCAAGAAGACTGAAAGAAGATGAAAAAAATATGGAAAAAGAGAGCATACAGTAATAGAAGAGCGATATGAAATTGGACTTATCAGTTGCTGTATCCTGTTTGTGCAGGTGTCCCATAGCCAGATTGAGGTTGAGCTGGAAGACTGAGAGTAACTGGAGTGTCTGGAACACGAACTTCTGGTGCTGGAGTGGTGCTCTGGGCATTGGAATCCTTGTACCGAATGAAGTAAACTTCTGGCTTGGATGGTTTTGTAGGAGCTGGACCAGAGAATTTGACATCTGGAGAGTCGGCAGCCTTCTTGAGTAACACGTAAACCAATGTCTTTCTTCCACCGTCGTTTTGAACATCGACAACTTGTTGATCTGGTGCAGCTGGAGCAGGTGCTTTGACAAAGATAATGTTCACATGCTTTTCATCTCCTCCTGGTCCTCGGATGCGGCGAACTTGTTGATTAATTGGTTCATCATTTGGAGCTGAAATAACAAAATTTTGCATAAAAAGTGTTCATTTAAGGGTAAGACATGATAAATTATGATAATACCTGAATGCACAAAAACATGTCTAAAAACTTTCAAGTCGATTGGGGCATCTCTGGGACGAGCCGATTGGAACACTTCGTTTTGCTGAGCCAAGGCAGCATGATTTCCCTGAGGAGGAAGATACGCATTTTGTGCTGGGGCGCCGTATTGTGGTCTCGAATCCGGATACTGGGCAACAGTTGTCGCCAAAATGCAGGCCAGTGGCTAATTTTACAAAAAAAAATGGTTGAAAATTTTAACAACTTTTGAAATCGATTTAATCAATCAAACAATTAACTTCTTGTATTCCTTTGTTTTTACCAATAATAGACGTTGCATTTCTATGAAAGTTTTATAACGTTTCCAAAAGTTTAATCCAAACTCCAAACCACTTCTCAACTTGCTGTATCGAATGATTATTGAGCTGAAGGCGAACTGTGCTCCTCCACCTTTTCCATTTCTCTATTTAAACGAAATTTTGGCTCCTGTTTGTTCGGAATGGGACACAAACAGTGAATTGGAAATTGATTATAGTTTTTAATAAGTAGATCTATATGTACAATTTGTTTGAATGAGCAAGCAGAAGACACAAGAATGACATATTTTCGAATTCACAAGCCATCCGAAGCCTTCTTGCAAAGCTACCTTTTACGAGGAAAACCTGATATTCTAGGTAATTCCAATAAACACATATTAGTTTGACAATTTCATGGACCTTTACATTGATGAAGATTTCAGTCAGTGTCAAGTCACATATTAATCAGCCAAAAACGGTCCATATATCTATCTGCATGCCCAATTGGATCAAAGGTACATTTTGGTTTTTTCAAAAAATATGTCAAGTACACTCCACCGATTTATTAATGAATATGAAGCAGTCGAGACAGCATATGCATAGGCATAACTTTATTACAAATATACAGACGCTATACGAAGTAAATTTGTCAGTAATACAAATTTCTTGAGAAATATGAAAATATATATTCGATTTCGCTAGACAAAGCGCCGCTTCACTTGTAAACATAGGTACATGTTTCAGCCTTACATAATTGGTTAAATTTCTAGGGCATAAAGTTCACATCATTTGGATGAATTACGTAAGAAAAATGAAGGGGCCTTGAAAAATATGACGTGCATCCTATTATAGTCAGTGCTACCTAAACATTTCAAGTTGCAGCCATTTTTGTAATAATTGCCGTGATAGCACTAGACTTTTTTGATAAATATGATTATCTCAAAATGGAAAATGAGGATGAACTTATTAAAGTTTCCTTACACGTTTTAAAACAAAATATTTT
The DNA here is from genome assembly GCA_027743935.1 of Sinodicranocentrus sp. ZH6. NCBI lineage: Eukaryota > Metazoa > Arthropoda > Collembola > Entomobryomorpha > Entomobryidae > Sinodicranocentrus > Sinodicranocentrus sp. ZH6. Next base: position 23,925 of record JAHZNA010003604.1, on the reverse strand, counting down.
TGAACAAAAGTGTAATGTGAAATGCTTACAATGACTGGCACATAGCGCAGAAAGGGTTGGCAGTGTTAATAAGATGCTTATTATGTCGTCATAAATGACATCTACGGAACCACCTACTTTTACATGAATCTTACTGTTCGTTTTCTATTAAGGTTGCTTCCAGTTGTTTATGCCTATAAATGGTTAATATATTTCAATTTAGCATGATACAAAATTCAATCTGTATTTGAGTGTCCTAAAGCTCTTTGTGAACATATGCATTTATTAACGTTGAAAATTTACATGTTACACACATTTACACAATGTTACAAAAATAGAGTATACATTAAATTCACAGACTACTGAAAATAACTATAGTCAGCGGCACAACAACTTTATCCCAATTTGTCAACTACCAAGTGCGCACATTATCAAAAGCAAGCTGCAGTTCATGAACTTAATTTTTATCATCACGTTTCCTACATTGACCTCAGAAAACATGACTTGTTTCAAGCGAACAACTGCAGTGCAACAAATTGAAAATGCATAAAATGGGTTGGTGGTGCATAGTAATTCATCAATTCTTAGAATCTGCTAAACTGCATGTCTCAAGGTGCTCACAAACACCCTCAAACATACTCAACATCAATTAATTGACTTTTAAAATTAATTATTGAATTGTTCAGCATGTGTGTGATAAAATGTGGATCACTACAGTACTTGTAGAACATGATGTAATAATGGCAATTACATGGCTCGGCCTGCTCTCCAATTTGCTAACATATGTCAAAGAAAAAATATGGTCGCTTTCAAATCGTACCATGCGATATATGTTCGACTACACAGAGCGTAAAAAAACATGTAAAGGAATTTGTACTTAACGCTGCGCCTTACGATAAACAAAGAATCGACAACAGAAGCCAACAACACTCAATAAATCAAAGGTCAACCACAAAAAATCTCCGACGTGCGTTGCATTTCGTGTACCACCAACCAAGAAAAAGAATGTTGATCCTGTCAATAAAAGAGAAAGATATGTTTGTAATGAATGTATATTTTGACAACTCAATGACCGCAGCCGTCTTTGAATTGTCAAAGGTGCCAAAAGGGCCATTTTTACTGTACCAATTTTCTCCATAATTTATGCTTCAATATTGATTCTCTAGAATATCTGAGAATATTTTAATTTATTTCAAGCATGCTGCTAAAATTACGAAGATTTCAATCCTAATCCCAACACGAACTACCTTACCCTGCGTGAAACGGTTTACTTTCTGATTGAATCCTCTCAGATCCATTGAATCAATGGTTCCAAATAGGATTATGCACGAATTATTAAAGATTGCATGAAAATTGTGCATCATGCCCTTTTCAAGCATTCCAATTTATGAAGTCATTCGAAGATGTTTGTCACATAAGGGAAAATAATTTATTGCATGAAAACATTGTGACAAAGAGATGGGCGCTAGGGCTAGTATTCTAAATTTTTGGCACCCACAGCAGAATACTTTTAGGTTAACACGATTCGTTGTCTTCCCAATCACAATCACAAAGGCTTTACGCGACTTTCATTGTCAAATGAAGTAAAAATGTGGACCATCATGTACCTCAACTGTCACTTTCTGTTGTTACAAAATGAGTTTAAATCATCATTTTTATCGGTTTATGACCTCATCCCAAGTTTTGATCGAATGAACTTGGTCACTATTTCATACATGTATGGCGTTTTAAATTGTTATTGCTCAGTTGGTTAACATTTTTTTTACCAAAATCAACCTTCCAGGTGTCACCGGTATCTGGTACTGCATTATACGGTTTATAAAAGCAAATCTTGTCAATCGTATTAAGCAGTATGAAAAGGTGACGGAACACACATACAACAAAGTGGAACCTTCTCTTGTGAATTTTGGTATAACAAGAACAAGTGAGGAATTTTTGGTGAACTGACGAATTTACCAAGTTTCTGAAATGAGATCGTTTTTGGTAAGGAACATTGGAGCAATCTAAACTAAAAGTAAAGTCAAAGTGAATAATAATGTATTGCGTTTAAAAATTTAAAAAATCAGGTTTTTGTATCGACTGTGGCATTTGTCACTGCTCAATATCCTAATGCACGATTGGAATATGGCGCCCCATTTCCAAACGTATACATTCAACGACATGCAGCTCCCCCGTCTCAGCAAACTGAGCAATTTATTTCAGCGCCACCCAGAGGAGCTCCAGTTGATCTGAAAGTTTTCCGTCACGTTTATGTGCATTCGGGTTTGTTTGACTATAATTTTGGTTCATTACATTCTTTTAAAATAACTTCTGTCTAATAAAAAGTGTGTGTCTTTCAGCGCCAAATGACGAACCCCAACTCAGTCAAATTAGGCGCATTAGAGGACCTGGGGGTGATGAAAAACACGTGAGCATCATTTTCGTCAAGGCACCTGCTCCAGCAGCACCAGATCAACAGGTCGTCGAAGTTCCAAACGATGGTGGTCGTAAAACACTTGTGTACGTTTTGCTCAAGAAAGCTGCGGATGCCCCAGATGTCAAATTTTCTGGTTTGAAAGAAACCTACTGGTATGAAAATATTTCCACACAAAAGCACTGTTTAATGAGTTATGAAAATTTACAAAATAGGCCCTGCACCAACAAAACCCTCCAAGCCGGAGGTTTACTTCATCCGCTACAAAGATCCACAAAATGCTCCTCCAGCTCCAGGATCGGCAAGCAGTGTGGAGGACAATGGAGCAATTCCAGTTCTCAAGTCAAAAATTCCAGCCACGCTCAATTCGCTTGGTGGATATGCATCTTAGTGGCTTCGTGTACAGTCAAAGGAAAATTTACAGTCTGCTCAATTTTTATAGAATTTTTCATATTTATTCTTTCTTTTCTCTTGTAAAAACCAATTTTAATGATTTATCTATCTCAAATTTGCTGTTTCTTCAAGAATTTTGAAACTTTCCCTATAATTGAATTTGTCTTTCCGTAGAATTGTTCATTGGTTTCTGTTCCTCTAGTCAATGTGAACATATGCATTAGAATATTCATCAGTAATTTCCATCATCTGTGATTCTATAATTCTTTACTATCTCCTTTATTCTCCCTATATGGTACACATTTTCCCTTTTCTGTCCGTCTATACCTTCTATGATTACTGAAAACTTTTTCTGAACTCTGAACCGGAACCTCGTCCCACTTTCTTGACTACTATAATAGCCATTATTAAGAAAAAAGTTATTGTACGATGTAATTATATCAGACCATTAAACGTAACACTTTTTGATATTCTGATTTTGTTTTTCTACGACGTTATAATTTTTATTTCAAACGAGGGTGATCCCATAAGCTGTTGGTACAATTTTCCAATTTCATACACTAATGTTCCTAAGACCTCCAAATCAAAATTAAGCAATAAAGCCGGTAATTAATCAATATTGCATTGAAGTTGATTGACGCTTGACACATGCATCATGTGAACCAGTATTTAATGAGGCTATTAATGTCTAAAGCTAGATGAACTGGATGATAAGCAATTGAAAAAATGGCCTTAAGCTGACGATGAACCATTTGAGAAGCTTCACTCAATTAAAAATTATTACATCTCACAGGGGACAGGATGAAAGTACTTTTGTAAGAAGCCAAAAATGTAATATTTATTTAGAGAATATGCACGTGCAGTAGTAATAAGTACTTTCTTGTTAGTCTATCTCTCATTTTGACTGTAAGCAGCCACATAAAGTCCTTTTATGACATAATATATCAACTTTCTGACCTTATAAATCATCTGCTTTAATTACTCACGCCCACTTAATATAACTCATAATTATATCAGAACACATGTGGGCTCTGCTAAAAAAATCTCGTATAATCACTTCATCTATATTTGTTTGAGATTGATCAAAGTTGAACGGGTACCGTGCAAGTGAGAGTTCAATTAACAATTCACTTTCAACTTCAGCCCAGCATTCCCTGAAAACAATAGAAGAGGCATTAATGGGTTTCATAATAGTCAGTCCAACTTGATAACATCCTGATTGATGCCTTTCAGCATTTTTACTTAGAATCCTCCTCTTCCCATTCTATCTCCTGAACTAAGAAGGCTAAACAATTTCATGTGATTATTTAACCAAAAGCATGCAAAACTAAAATATTCTCCAGCACTTTTAACAATGTAGGTATTAAACAATCAAAATTCTTTTAATAATAGCATGAAAATGGATGCGTCATCACATGAACACTTGTGACTTGTAGCACAGTCCATCTTTAATATATGCATACAAACGAGCCACACGCCTTAATTTTAGTGAAAACACAGAAATGATAAAGTTTCGTTGCATTAAATGTGTCAAGACTAATGGCAAACTATTTGGAAACGACTTAATCAACATTTGTTGTGTTGTGAACAAAAATTTAATCGTCAACGGTTTACGTGCGCCTGCGTGTTACATCATGGTCTGGAGGAGTGACTGAAAACTGGTAAGTAAACATGCAAAGTCGATAATTGTAATTTACACAGTTCTTGCCGGCTTGGTCAAGAGCGTAGAGCATGCATCCCTCAACAAGCACCGTTTACTTATACTGACAGTGATTTGATAAGTCGAAGTGCACATCGTTAAATTTGTTGTTTACGACCTATCGAATATATTTGTCTCTAATCAGTCGCTTTTTGATGAAGAAATGGTCAATTTTCTTGACTCGGAAATTCGAAAGTTTAAAACAAATTGCACTTAGCCCAATTTGCATGTCATAATTTTCGCCATTGATGGAGAATTTGCATGATATTTTGAGTATTACGCTTTAGTGGGCTTTGTGCGATTAGTCATGACTGTGACTGATTGAATGGTTTTGCAATTATTCACAATTATCGCAATTTGAGAGATACACACACGACACCCTTTGCATACGGCTTATCACACGCAAATTAATGTGTAACTTGTGTTTTCACCAACAAAAAGAGTCAAAATCTTATAGATTTTAGAAAAAGAATTATCTATGAGTATTTTGTACGTTAAAATACAAAAACAAAAAGTCATGTCTACGTCGAACTTCTAGTCGCGAAACAAAGTCATGGTCAGTATTGAATCACTTGAGATTTAATAACTCCACTAAAATCTCCATTAATGTATTCCTCATATCTTCTTGTGATTTGAATCGATAATTGTTCGCAGATTTCGCAAATTGTAAAATGCCACAGACTGATTACTAATTACTTACCAAAGTGTGAAGTTTATAATATGTTGTAGTAAGGTAAAAAAAAATTTCAACAGTTTAGATTATTTCTTTATTCTTTCCGTTTTGCCTACAATACTTTATGAGCATAAGCGTGTTATAGCATTATAATCATCACCTTCAACTAACACTTATTAATCAAACTAGGTTAGATCATCTTTGTTTCGTGAATATATCATCAACCATCTTAAATCTTTTGGTGGTCATATTTCAGAAGATGAGCAAAAGCACGCATGTATGCATCACGCCATGTGATCAATACTAAACACTATTATATGCAAATCGTCATCAAGGGCAAGTCTTTTAGGGTGACCAAATTATGACAAAAGGCATGATTGTAGGAAAAAACAAAGGTTACAAATGGTATATGCCCTATAGGCATGCATAATAAACATTTCGTTAATTTTAATTTCACTCAAAGGTTTCACACCCAAAAATAAAAATAGCAGCATAAAATTCGTTTTATTATCATAATTCGGGACTTTATAGTTGTGAAGTGTTTTGCATGCTGGGAGCATAGCATACCTACCTATATTTTTATTATTGTTTTATATTTCTTCAATAGCAATCAACGTCATTTACGAGCAGAAGCAGATTGCAGTGAGTATTTCGACTCGTGATGCAATTTCCCTCCTTCTGATAAGTTTGCTGGTTAGCTGTCAGTCATTAAACGATAAAGTTTGATATAACACCAGCTATTACAAGATGAAAGGAAGAAGGGAAAATTGTACCTAGTTATTACTATTTTTTCTTATTCAGGAGCTAAGCACCAGCACGTAGTGGACAGGTGCTACTTACAGTAGAAAGGAAAGATAAAATAAAAAAGTGTAGAAAATGAGGGCCATCTAATTAACTGATTGAAACTAAATGGCTGCATTTACTCACTCAGACTTATACTTGATTATTTGCACATAATAAATACACGTTATACGTTACAATTAGCTAGGGTCATTAATTTCTTGGTGGTGGAAGATGCAGAATGTTCCGCCAATGTCAACACTTACGAGGGAATACAAACTAAAATACCTTTAACAATGCGTAATCTTCTATAATTGTTTATAATAATGCTCTTTGCATATCATGCGTACGTACGTGTGTGTGTCTACCCTTCCTAAAAGGGCTCTCTCGGGTCTAGGTTTCGCTGACTCGTGTACCTTTCGATCATGCAAGTCAAACACGAACGAAAATGTGCTGCACGAACAAAACGAAGATGTTCCAAATCCTTTTGACAATGGACGTGTGGGAGATAATATGACACCAAAGGATAATTAATATTTTGCAGAAAAAAAATCTTTCTCGTTTAATAGCTGTAGTACAACTTTTCATTGGTTTTGAGCTTCCATTCTATTAGTTAGAGCAGATCCTAACATTTGTTTATGTATTCACAACTACCTAAGTATGTTCATGGTACTGGTGATTATTATTATGGAATTGAGAACTACCGACTGACTCGATGAAGACTGACCATTGACCGCGTCATTGCGGTGATTTGATGATGTTTAAGGTTCGGCTGTCTTATTACAGAGAAGTGAGTAACCATTCCCCCAAGACAGTTTCCTATTGTTTCGTATATTTTATGGAAGAAATGAAGTATGAAGATTGTTATTACTGGCTTTACGTTACTCGTCAAAGTGTGCTATATATACATATTATGTGCAATTATATTGTACACGCTGAGCCCTTCGTCGTTTATGTCTATACTCGAGACAGATAGATGGGATCTTTTTAAAGGCTTAGTTTGCATTGCCGCCATGAATTGCATAATGGTGGTCATGATGGTTACGAAGGTCTGAAGACGATATTGAAGGACCGTGTACGGTTACTTTAAAAAGGGGCAGTGAATGCCGAAAATGCATCAGTTTTCTTTCTACTTCCTCAGCAAACCACCAAGAAAAGAGCTAATCAGTGATTACAGTCTTTTTGCAGTCAAGTGGAAAATCAAAAATATTCATCATGAAGACTTTCATGGTAAATGCTTAATTTTTAGGAAATCTTCAAAATTCTTGATAATTTTTGGAAGTTTTCGTCAAACGTGTTTCTGATGTTGAAGACGTTGGTTTTGAGTGAAAAATGTGTGCTTCTATAATCTAAATATTGCGACAAATTAAATTTACCCGTGTTTATTTCGTGTTTAAGGTTGTTGCTGCTTTTGTGGCAGTTGCTGCTGCTCAATATGACTTCTCTGGAAGGTCAAATGGAGGTGCTCGTCCAGTTTATGGACCACCACAAAGGGAATTCGAACAACCACAACCTCAGCAACCCCAACAACCACAACAACCCCAACAACCTCAACAACCTCAACAACCAAACCAACCTGAAGCTTTCACCCCACAGACCTTCAGACACGTTTACGTCCACGCCGCTCCAGATGAGTATGTTTAAGAGAAACTTGCTGTTTTATATTTTTAAATCGTAAAAACATGCATTGAATGGTATTGCTATTTTCTTATAGACCTGCAGATCAGCAAGCCCGTACCATCCGTGTTCCAGGAGGTGACAAGCATGTCAACATCATTTTCGTCAAGACCCCATCCCAATCTAGCTCAGCCCAAACTGAGGTCATTCTCCCAGAGCAAGACGAACAAAAGAATTTGGTCTACGTTCTCCTCAAGAAGAACGAAGCTGAGAGCAACATCAAGATCCGTCGCCCTCAAGCTCCAGCCCAACAAAAGCCTGAAGTTTACTTCATTCGTTACAAGGGACAAGACGAGCAACAAAATGGAGGAGGAAATGGTGGAAATGGAGGAGGAAATGGTGGAAACGGTGGAAATGGTGGATACCAACAAGGATCCCAAAACGGAGGACACTCCAACGGTGGATTCCAAGGACATTCTGCTCCAGCTCCAGCTCGCAACAACGGAAATGGAAACGGAAATGGTTTCTCCCAAGCTGGTGGATACAGTCCAGCTGTTGCTCCTCAGCCAATTCGTTCCCAATCTGAAGTTCCAAGCTCAGGATATGGTGCCCCTCTCTAAGTCATTATTTACCTTAAATTGTTCGAAATTATTTATTTATTTACTTCCGGTCGTATCGCCGCCAAATTTTTCGAAAATGGCACGATAACACTTTTTACGATCGTCTTCACTTGTCATTCTTTTCCTTTCTAATTTATTCCTACTTCTACACTTAAAATCTCTTTACATGATGCATTCATAACTACTGTGATTCATTTCCAATTACTAACCCTTTCCAATTCCCTTTAAAAATCCTTCTTCCCTACATAATTATCACATTTTAAATCTATTTTTCGAAAGTAATTTAATAAAAACAAGTCAACATGACATATATTTCCTTCAACTATTTTATTGCATAATAATAATATGACATACTTGGGTAATCCATTAACTTGCATATTTTATCATGTCCAAACCAAATCAATTTCATTGAATCCCTAAATTCATAAAAAGTAATATTACTTTATTTTCCAGCTTTGTAACGTTTTCGTTTTGCATGAATTCTCATGATGCATCAATATATTTCAAGGTTAGCTGACATTGACAATAAGATTGATTTAGGGGCTGAAGCTTGAGACATGACTTCATTTATGTGCTAAACAAGCAACACAACCATATGCGCATATTGCTAGGCTCTATTCTGAGTGAGTGAATGTTATTTTAATCCTATTAAATGTCTTATCGTTAGTATATTTTATCTTTACTGTCTTTTATCGTAAATTTACAAACAAAATTTAATTTTCATGCATAGCACACTCATCGTTGCAATGTTTAGAATGCGAAAAACATAAACAATGTACGACGGCTTTTGGGGTTATTCGAATATTAGTGATGAAAGGACATATCGTTAAATAATATTAAGTTACAACTTAACGATTAATAGTCATCTTAAACATGTCATTAACATGACTCATTCTTATTTACGAGTAAGAATTATAAATAAATTAATACATACCTACCTACACATATGTACATAAATTTTATGAATGTAGTTTTTAAAAAGAAATAGACACTCATAATTTTACTACTCAAAACACTTACTTATCGACAATGATTTTGTTTGCATGGAATATGTGCCTACGTTTATTTATGTGTCAATGAACAAACAAACACAATTATAAAATTATTTACTAGCGTATACTTTAGACTTACTAATTAATCCAGGGAGTGGATGGATATTTTGAGTGTTTAAACATCATAATATGCATTAGAAACACGTGCATCGTTCTCATACTCAAAATCATATAAAAAATCGCGTACCAGTTTTTTTACATAACTTGTCATAATGTAAACGATAACTTACACTTTTTAAAACTTGGCCCCAGTATGCTGGCATAAATGCTCACAAATGACATCACCCATTGTGACATCACTAAGACAGTCATAAATGCATGTTTTAATCATCAAACCCTTTTCCATGCGGCGGTGAATAATGCATGGCATGTGGATAACTACTGTTGACTGTGACTATGACCAAATGGCCACCCGCATAGGGCACACTTTAAAATACCATAAATGATTCATAACCAAAGTTTCGGACAGGATAGGCAGGTGCTTGTAAAGTTAGGCACCTAAAAAGTAATTCATGCATGATTCTACGATGCCAAAACGAGGCGTCTATAATCTATTATCGCCGTCGCGTTTTGTGACCATGCCCTTCAGACCCTCAGCCAGCTAGCGAATGAATTATTTTTACATGTTGCATTGTCAAAAAGGCAGGTGTGCCAACAGGAATTACTAACAGACGACGAAGAAGATGCTCGTTTGATTACGAACACCGTTGATTTTATGTTTTCATTTGCATTTAACGTTGGCGATGACTGCGTCTGCTATGGTTTGAACATGGAATGACGGATACCACCTATATCGTCAAAGAAAGAGCAACTTTTCGCCAAGAAAAAATGAGGAGGACAGCAGAGCACAGTTCAAAAACCATAACTATAATTATATTGAAACTGTTATGAATTGATGATATCATTTAATAATGTGCAGTCATGTAAGTTAAAATAATTTCTAGGTGATATATGATCAGTCGGCATTGTTTTTAGCCCACAGCTGCAGATTGCATCCAACCTTTTGGAATGTAATAAAATTTACGATAGTAAAAGATAGTGCGAAGAAGAGCATCATTGCACCTTATTGAAATGTGCAAAATAGTATTTTTCACAATATCATTATTATCATCATGTGTAATAATTTTTATAAACATTTTTTGGACTGCATTGCAACCTTCCGCTCCTTTAAAGTGAAGCAATTTATGCACTTTTGCCAAAAATATTCCACTTTATAACTTGTATAAATACAATAGTAAAAGTTATGATGTATCATGATTGTGTTACTTATTTAGCAATTTATATGCATTTTTGAGGAAAATTGTAATGATTAAGGAAATGAATTGAGTCATTTTATGATATGAAGGTTGCCTTGATGTTACTCCGCCATGCGCTCAGCTACAAAATGCTCATCAGTCTCAATTACAATTAGTCAAAGTGTTCAACAAAAAAAGTTACATGTTACTTTGCCATCTTCTTCTTTCTTTCTATTTATTGTGTTTGCGTTGAGTGCGATCTTCCACAAGTTATATTGTTTGATTACTGGGAATGATAGCTGTAAAAGAATACCGCTTTTCTTTTAATCACAACTTCGTGGCTGCGCCTAGTCATGCTTTAAAATACCAGTGTACTCTAATTTGCATATGAGTATTTACTCCGCGGAATGAGACAAGTTTATATTTCTTTTAATCGTATTTGGCATGACTTCACATGTCTACACGAAAAATATGTCTTGAGCACAGCGGGACAGTCTCAACTTATGAACTGCCTAATTACTGAAGTTACTTTATATGCATTTTATTGATTCAGAGGATTATATAGCCACCTATATATCGGTTCAAATAACACTCAAAGGGTTTTCATTGTCAATTTTAATAAATGAGGAAAACAATTAACCATTTGACAAACGTGAGCATTGTAAACAGAATGAGCTACGTGATATCTACAGACTTTTACTCAAGTTAATCAATAATTCTATTCGTTTACGAATAACCTTCTTCTGTCTTGTTTTAGCAGAAAAGGTATAACTTATTTCCATAAATTATTTCCTCAAATCGAGTCCCATGCGAAGAAGAAAAAAATCGTGGTTATTTCCTGCTGATTTCTATTACTATAATTTCTTGGTAATTTACCTTAATTGCTTTTGTTTCATGCAAATAGGCATAGAACTCCTCTATAAAATTGAAATTATTGAAGCCAATTTATCTTGTCTGATTCATCTGAGATATGACTTTCAAGCGTGAGTGCCAATGACAGTCTGGATACCTAAAATAGGAAAAGTAGGTTCATGTTATGTAGACACACATATATCTCAGTCGTAACGATCCAGAGAATTCCAATTTTTTGTGCAAATGAATGTTTGGAATAAAGTTAGCCTTTAGGGGTTTCCATAAAGTGGACCAAAGGACCTAATTACCAATTTAAATTTTAGAAAGCATGCGACATAAAACTCAATAAGTGCGACTGCCACCTCTTGTCACATATCACCTATCTAATTACCTTGTGCAATTTAACTGATGATGTGATGAGCACGGAATGATAACAAGATGCACAGTTGATTTTGATTGGCTGTTTCGTCATAAAGTACTCCTTCGTTTTTACTTTGTCCAAAGATGATCACATGAAATATTGATATGTAATTCGATATCGTTACAGTATTTCGTATAGAAATAGCAATCAAGTGTAACTTTTCAACAACAAATGCAAATACTCAAAATACAGATGTACAGACGCGATTGTTCGGCTTGTGTATTTGTATTACAAGCAAAAAATGGACAAGTCTTCTCATAATTTCCTTTTTCAACAAATTCAACCACCTTTGACACCCAACGTCTCTTTTTATTGCTGTACTGTGCAAAATTACTTACATTGCCTGAATCTTCAATTAACCTGGGACCATTTATCACAATTTTATGAGCTCCCTACACACTTGCCTTCTCGTACCTTATGTTTAAAGTTTGCATGCAAACAGAGAATTATTTTGCACTTATCATCAGCACTTTAGAATGAACATTATCATTACCTATATTAGCGAAGTTTACTCATCATTCTTCTTCCCTTTGTCTACCGGTCAGTCTATATTTTATCTTAAGCTTATTCATGCAAATATCACGGTCACCAAGATTTGAGTACAGGAAGGAAAGAGAGTCGCTCGCGAAAGGACGTGCAGAGAGCAAATAATAACATCGCAATTATATTAAACTAAATATGATACTTTCGCACTACTGGAATAAAGCGTATCTCAGCCTAATTTCTCAAGAATATATAAAAGTAAATGTTTGTGCGACGAAAGTCATCAGTCTACATTTCCAGCTCTCTAAGTATCGAGATCAAGTGGTAAAACTAAACGACATCAAAAAGAGAATCATGAAGGGGCTTTTGGTAAGTTTCTAGAATTAGCCCAAAATACTTGAACGTTTTTATGGGAAAGAGAACAGGAAACTTACAATGGTGTGGTTTGTTTTTACCAGATTTTTGCGTCTGTTATCGCCCTCACCTACGCTGAGGCTCCACTTAGCGGTGGTTACAGTTACCCTAACAGAGGTTCCTCGTCTGGAATTAGACATAGTGATGCAATTGAAGTTTCCTCTGGTGGATCCGATGGCGGTGTCAATGCCGACAACTATGTTCCCCAGGTTTACAAACACGTTTATATTCACGCTGCTCCAGATGAAGCACCAGAAGAACAAAACCGAGTTATCCGTGTACCAGGAGGAGACAAGCATGTAAACATTATCTTCGTCAAGACTCCAGCCCAATCTAGCCAAGCCCAAACCGAAGTTATTTTGCCCGACCAAGATGAGCACAAGAACTTGGTCTATGTCCTTCTCAAGAAGAATGAAGCCGAGAACAACATTAAGATCACTCGTCCTCAGGCCAAGAGACCTTCCAAGCCAGAAGTTAACTTTATCCGTTACGCCGATGCCGCCCCTGCTCCACAACCTCAACAACCAGCTCCAGTTTATGGAACTCCTGCTGATGTCCCAGCTCCAGAGCCCGTCCGTGTCCGTGTTCCAAGTGGTCTTTATGGAACTCCAGCCGATGTCCCTGCACCAGTTCGTGTTCCAAGCGGTCTTTACGGAACCCCATCATTCTAACAACCTTATCTATTTTCATATAGTACTCTCTTGTACTATCTATTTATTTGTGCTTTCTAATATGAATACAGTTTTGTTAATTAAAGAAAATCAAGTTTAATACTCAAGTTTCATTAGCTTTGTACAGCCATCCGTTTCCATTCCAGCATCAACTAACAGGTTTTCACTACCTATTGCTCCCTGAGTGATGTATTGTCAACAGGTCGCAACTTGCCCAATGCATAACAACAACTATTTCTATTGTAAGCTACTTGTAGTACTTGAAAAACAGGTATTCCGGAGGTTTTAAAGCAGTACTATATATCCTTTATTTGCATGTTTACAAGCCAGTATCAACCAAGAGTCCGAAGAGAACAAACCGCTTGCAAAGCCCATTCATTAAGATAATATTAATATTACATAGTAGAAATCAGCTTTTTCCTCCCGTTCCTACTCCCAATCGAAGTTGAACTCCCTGAAGTTCTTGCTCGTGAACTAACTGCAGTGTTAAACGGAGTCGCTGGTGTTCTTATGGATAAACCTGTGGGCCTTCTTGATCCAAATGAAATAGCGCTGGAAGGTGTTGACACAGTGGAAGAGACGAGATAAATATTTCTCATCCATTGGTTTACCCCATTATCCATCTTGTCGAATTTATCTTTTACCGTGTTCAAAATTCGAATTACTGCTTCTGTAGTTTTGTGATTGATTTGAGGTAAAGATTCCAAGCTTTGTTGTTGTCGAGCTCTACCCAACGCTGGTTCTTTACTTTCTTTTATAGTTTTCAAAGATCTTTCTGCATTTTCCAAAGCTCTGGCTACCATGTCAAGTCCACTCTGTTGAATGTGAAACCTTTTCCCAATTTTATCTGCCTTTTTAATTTTCATTTTTATTAAATCCGTCAAGCTCTCTTGGAGAGTGCCAATGATCAATTGGCCTTTTTCAATAGGACCAACAAGAGTGTCTGGACTTTGTCCGATGCCAATGGAGTTGCAAAGTGCTTTCAGTTTAGGATCTTTCTGGAGAGACTCACATATTGGCCCAGACTCGATTGATTCCAGTGATGGTGTACATTTAATTTCAGGAACGTCGAATTTCTTGGGAGGGTCAGCCAAAGTTACTCTCTTTTGTACAGGTTTCTGTACTTTCCCTTGATTTGGTCTTTGGACTGAAATGCTCAATGTAGGAGAGGAACGTTGCTTCCGGACTGAAGAAGTTCGAGACATGTCTCGAGCCATTGTGAGTTCACACTTGGCCGTACCAGATAACCCAGCATCTCCTTTCCCTTCGCCATGTTCTGATTGGTGACTTGTTTGAGTGGCTTGCTTAGTGGCTGCATTGTTACAGTTTTTCTCCAGTTGTTGTATTTTTTCTTTGATTGTGCTCAGACTAGAATCAGACTTGCTCAGCATTTTTATCGCGTTAAATGGGTTCGAAGGGTTATATGTTCTAATGAAGTTCTATGGTGTGGAGAAACGAAATGAACATTAAAATGTCGTCATTAGAACGTTTTATCATTACATCAATAAAAAATAGTTGAACACCTGCATGTTTACCTCTATAATGCCCTTTAGCTTTAGCTTTTTTTCTTCAATGAATTCGAACCCCTTCGATTACTTTATTATCTGATATTTTAATAAATGACCCTAATCTAACTTCGGACACATGACGTTTTTTTGCATGCTCCAGAATTTTCGTATAAATATGCAATAACGTTTTGTAGTTTATATTCTTCCGTCTATGACAACGTTCGTTCTTTTGAAAAATATTAGTTATAGGCAAAAATATCATTTTAACTTTAACCTCATTGGTTCTAGGTGGTAAGCCAAACGGTCTCAAGGAGTTTTGAACCATAAACTTATATTTTAGATCTGTGATTTGAACAGTGTCCAATTATTTCATGGTACGACAAAAACCATTGAATATTTTTAAGATGTTAAACTCATAAGGAAAATAACATCTAGGTTTCTCAGTAATAATTAAGCATATTTGCATTCCCGTATGAATCTATAAAGCAGTAATTAGTAGATATATTCTTACCACCATGCCATACCATTCTTATAAATCACGACCACAACCGGTTAAATTATAAGTATAAAAATTTCATGTTGTAAATTGATGTGCAAATTGTAAATATATTATTCTCCAACATTTGCAGTGAAGTAAACTAGTGATGAAGCGAATAATAAAAAGTAACAAATATTATAGTTCCATAGTTCCATATACATACTTAAAATTTAGTTCGGTTTATTGCTCATAACCAAATGATAAAAATGTCAGTTTGTTTAAATGTTTTACGATAGCTCAAGGGTCATAATTACAAATGGGTTGGTCGCATATATGTGCTGGTGCATATGCAGATCCCTTTACAAATACTCTTTCGCCGTGATTGAGGTAAATCCTCTACATAGAAAATTATCTAATATAAGAATACAGAACAATCAGATATTTTATTGGTTATCTCATCTCATATTTTACATAATAGTCTTCAACAATAAGCCACAGGAGATCTATTAACTTTTTTTGTAGAATCATTAACACATTGCCATCTTACTTTGCTACAATGTCAGCATTTTATTCTATGTCATTGTCAATTGTTATATGTGTGCTTATACTGTCTGTCATTACTTATCTTCAAAATCAGGTTATCAGCTCTGACATGAACAAAATAATAACCTAAAATTTTAGCACTACTGCAGTTTCATTTTCAATTTGACCATTGAGATGATGAGATGATGCTCTAATCTATCCAGTTTTCGTTCCTATAAAGCCATTTAGATGATGTGCCTTGCATGAGTAATGAACACTCGTGACAACTCATAAATCTCTGAGATGAATCCGTAAATAAAAGTTCGCACTGGTACATCATAGCCATTGTGCTTCAAGAGTGATTGGAGGATAACTCTATGAATTGTTGAACTTACTGACATGCCCGTTAAAAACTGACAGAAAATAAATTGGAAAAAATGCATAGCAGCGGCAACTCACTTCGAAGATTTCGTGAACGGATGGCAAAAGCTGTCATAAAAATTGCTTCATTTCACAACATGCTCATCAAACAAGCGTTTAATCTCATCGTTGCAACTTGGCAATAAGTGCATCATCTTTTGAACAATTTGCCAGCTCTAATTACATGCATTTTTCAGTTACCTTGCTACTAATTACAATTGTGATTACCGTGTGTGAATGAATCATAATCGTATCATGCAAGATTGCTTTTCTACACAAAAGATGGAAAAAGTGGATGAATTATATAAATCACTAATTATAGTGGTTACACCGTGTTTATGTTAGGTTATCAACTTCACCAAGTACAAGACTGCACTACATCGAAAAGTCACAATTATGGCAAAATTCCAGATTGGAGAATTTTTGTGAACACTGAGAAAAAACAAGATATGCATTTTTTGACTTTTTGACTCTCCGTATAATTACTGAAGTCATTCATGAAAGGGAAAATTATAAGATAAAAACAAACTTCTCACTCAGTATCACCGAAACAATTATCATCAAATTCGGTTACACCTTTTCAGCTAACTGATAGTTATTTTTTAATCAATATATATCAATACAATGATATAACACTCATGGTTTTAATCATTGACAGTAAAATGCTCAAAGCGATATCGAATTCGCTTATCGGTTTATTTTTTTATGAATATGATGAAAATAAATAATTTTTATATTCGTAGGTGCTTCAAGTAAACGAGATTATATTGCAACTTTAATAACACACAAACAAACATCCATCAGTAATATTTATCGCTTGAAAACACAGCCACTGACAAAAAAATCAAACCTTTCCTGTAACACTGTCCAACAACTACAGTAGTAGAGTTTTAATAAAAGGGCTGACCATTCATTTGCAAAATTCATAACAAAAAATCCATCAATGTCTAATACATGCCACTTTAGCTTTTCAATCAATGTAAATTTCTCTCAAAATATTTGTCAGCAGTCAAAAAAAAGTTGGAGAAGGACTAGATAACCAGTAGAACTATGTTCAAGTGCGTATCGCACATCATCAACTTTTGACAGGTCATGACTTCCAATACATTGTTAAATTTTATAGATAGCCAGTAACTCATCTTACCCGAAATGAGCCTAAAACTTGAAAAGAAATAGAGGAGGGGTTCTAACCGCACGGACTTTCATTAAACAGTTTTACTGCCACATTCAAATGAGTCTGTGTAAACAGAAAATATACCTATTACTGAAATGTGCTAGATGTAATCAAGAAGTTTACATGTTCTTTCTTCTGAAATTTCATCTCATTAGAACATAAAATCAGCACCCTTGCTTTTAGTGAATATTGAATTTTTAGTGAATAATTAGGAAAAAGACTGAATTTACTTCAATGAATGAAAAGTCGGTAAAACTTTTGTATGGCCATATCATATTCACTTCATTATAATTTACATGCATTTTGACATAGATTCCTTTGTTCCCTTTTTTGCATTACCTATTTAATAGATCATTTTGGGGGGTCTGATATGGACAGTGGTTTCCTTAAAAGTGCCTATACCACTCTTAATCCATCCTTCTTTACGAATTCCATTGTGAAAAGAGAAAAAATTTGCATAAGGAATGAACTGCAAAGCTTTTTATGCTTTTTAACAGTAATTATGAAGCTTGTATAATCATATTAGAAAAGTATAATTAGGATTCATCTCGTCTCCTTTTCTACCCCATCCCTTCAACAATTTTTTTTTCTCTTTTGAGTTATTTTATTACGTGACCTATGGGGTTTTACGGTTGAACATTTTTACGACTGAAATCGTTGAAAACTTGAAAAAAAAGTATATTTTGTCCTTCGATAATAACTACACTACCTATTGCTTCATCGCCTTTCAAGTGTACCAGCAAAAAAACTTATTAAACACAACACGAACATCTACAGGTTGCAAGATGACACGGAGGTATAACAAGCACGTACAAATTTAGAAGACTGGAAGCCTCAGGGGAATAAGTCACTATTTGATAACGGTCAACTACCGAAAAGACCCCAATTTCCTTTTGTTTTTCCAATAATTACAATTACAATGTAATGTTATTCTTGTTTGTTTATTTACAATATGAATGTCACGTTGGTGGGCAATGATGGTGAACTTGTTGAAGATGAAATGCTACTCCGGGAGAATCTAATTACTGATGTGGTAGTCCCTTTCAGAAAATTGGACTTGGGGCATCTCGGCATTTACTGATTCTTATTACACGGTTAATTTGGCATTTACAATAAAAGCCGGTTTGGACTAACTTGCCCCTTTAAGGATTCTCCGTGCAATTATGCAGAGGAGAAATTCAATGTTTATTACAAGATAACATCAGAATGAGTGTGCCCTTTGGCATAAAAGGCAATTTACATTGGTAGGTATATGTAACAAACGAAGTGATTTTTTACACACATTTGTACAAAGCCGTTTGTTAATTTCTGTACTATTTTTTATTGCCAAGTTAAAGACACTGAATTTGACAAAAATGACCATTGTAAAATAACGCTGATGACTGCAATGAGAATTGTTTGCACTGAAAGTAAAGAGAAGATTGGGATAGATGATAATAGGAATAGGTAGTAAAAGGGTATTGAGTTTTTTTTTTCTTTAGTGATACTCCCCTTCCCCATAAAAAAAATTGTATACGTGTGCGTGAGACTTTTCATTGGTGCATATGTGCTCATCTTCATCTTCCATAGGGATCTACTGAACAGCTTTATTGTAGGATTGTTGAAAAAATCTCATCTTTTAATGCTCAATGCGTCATCTTGAACAATTCTTCATTTTGGGGAATATTGCATTGTAAATTTGTAATCCCTAAGCATACGCCATGGTGGGACGTACACATATATATGTAACTTATAAATATGCATTTACACAGGAGAAGTTGAGATTGGTAGCCCACGAAATTATTGGGATAGTTAAGTAAAAACAAAAGTATCATAACAATAATAGTATTATGTAATTACTCAACTTCACTCTCATCACGGTCATGTCAACATTGCTACATGAATTTGACCCATTATTTTCACACATTCATACGAAAACATATATACGACTAGAATTAGCCGACCATTGACTGAACCTGAGGATGATGTGACTACACTTTGGCCCATGTGCTTGCATATTGGAGCCCTTGATATATAAAGTGGCCTGAGCGCTCCGAAAAGACAACAGTGTTCGAACAACAGTTCTAATCACAACTACAAAAAACTATTCAACAAAACTTATTTATTCATATTTATTAAATATTCTTCAATCCTCCAATATGAAGGTCCTTCTGGTAAGATTTCCGATTGAGTGTGAAAAATTGTTGTGATTTTCAGTGAATTTTAGAATGATAAAAAGTTTTAAAGTGACATATCTGTCAAATTTCAAGGTTCTCGCCGCTCTTTTGGCTGCTGCCACTGCTCAATACCAATCTTATGGTGCTCCATTCCAACCTGCTCCCCCACTTGGACCCTCTGGACCATCTGGATCTTCTGGACAAGCTGAGCATTCCTCACAAACCTTTAAACACGTTTACGTTCACGTTGCTCCAGATGAGTAAGTAGGAATTGAGTTGAGTATAACTTTATGAGCGTTTAAAAGTGCAGTCACTCATCTCATTCTTTAAAACTTTTACAGACCAGAAGATCGTCAGGCCCGTACCATTCGTGTTCCAGGAGGTGATAAGCATGTCAACATCATTTTCGTCAAGACCCCATCCCAATCTAGCTCAGCCCAAACTGAGGTCATTCTTCCAGAGCAAGACGAACACAAGAACTTGGTTTACGTCCTCCTCAAGAAGGGAGAAGCCACCTCCGACATCAAGGTCCGTCGTCCACAAGCCCAACGCCCACAAAAGCCAGAGGTTTACTTCATCCGTTACAAGGGACAAGATCAGCAACAAGGAGGAAATGGAGGAAATGGTGGAAATGGAGGAAATGGTGGATACCAACAACAGGGTCCATCTCCAGTTGTCCGCAACCCAACTGCTGCCTATGGTGCTCCTTTCTAAACGATTTATATTCGTGGCTAGAAATTTCCAATTTTGGAGTCAGTTTCCGTTTTCTTATGACGCTTTCCAGTATTCCCAGTCGATTAATTTCATCTTTCAATCTATTCTTACTCTACCTTTTTATTTTCCATTCTAATTTATCAGAGTTATTTAAGAACGAGTTCGTCAAAATCTTTAGTTATTTAAACTACCGCCGATAATTTATTAGGAAATTCCCATTGTTTTGTGCGTTTTCTCCACTACTTGCTCAAAATACCCAGCCAAATTCCATTTACAATAACTGTTCTTTCAAGAGCTTAAACTTTCTCTTTTAAATTTCTAGATTTCCGTTAATTTCTCTTGCTCACTTCATCATTTTTATATTCTTCTAGTCCAGTTCTACTTTCATTTTCAATATTTACTTTTTGATATGAAATTCTCATCCCTTCAGATGTAGGCATTTCTTTCGGAGAGTGATGTCGAGGACGAAAGCTCAGTACTTTATAGTTTTAGTTATTCATCTAATATTATATTGATTATTGGATTGCAATCGAACATTGTACTCAATCAGTGTAATAAAAGTCATCCAAGAAGAAATAAAAGAGTCAGTCGAAATCTGCAACAAAATGAATTTAATTGCAAGCTCGCTTTTTAATTATAACATTATGATACCGGCAATTATAATGGAGATGTAACTAATAATACTCATAATAATTTCACACTACCTAGTTTTCAAGTTGATAAAATATGCAGCATTGCGCAATATCTCAAACCACCCATGAAACCACAAACCACATCAATCTCACATTCGCTCGAATTTGTGAAATTAAGATGATCATTTTAATTGACGACATTATTGTAAACTAATGCCAACTGCATTAAAATAAACAGACAACCAACTTGCTACACAAAAATTTGATAATCAAGGAGATAAAAATCATCTCATTCACGCGAAGATGTTCAACTCTTGAATGATAAAGTTGCCACCCAAAAGTCATACGAGATGAGAGAATGGCCAAATCCTCTATTAAATAGGTATTGAAATTAGAAATTATAGGAATTAAGCTTTGGAAAAATGAAAGTAGCATGAAAAGGTGACACTTAAAAGGTGCACATTCTAATTCTTGAAAAATTTACGTTTATTGCTGTGGTCCTCCTGACCTTTACATACAATGTGCTCTTACAATACAAGAAGATTCACTGCATGTGAATCTGCTTGTACTATAATCTTGTACCTGTTTTGTTTACAGTGACACAATAAAAATGCACGATCAATCCCATTTGTTTTACACTGTTTATGACTGTAGAAAGGAAAATGAGGGTAATGAATTATGTATAAATATAAAGCTAAGCATTCAGAACTGCTTTTGACTATGAAAATGATGATGACACAATGAGTCATGATCCCAACCTTATAAAATATAACTGTGCATAATGTAGCTAATCTGGATGGATGAACCTTAATCATAAAGTTTCTAATTACGCCAGAGAGGTACATATGAAGGTAATATAAACGTAAGTCTGTGAAAAAGTAGATTGAACCAACTTCAGTAAATTATGCTAAGCTGCTCCTTGCAAATGCTCTTACTTCATATGAATGTTTTTCAGCCAAGCCAAAATTCCGACCAGGAATAATAGATTTATGTCACATTATGTTCATTAAATACAGAGCAAATATTCATTATTATAATCTTGGGTTTGGAGATTTATGAATATGACTTTCCATAACATTCACAAGAATTTAGGATGGTTCAGGGGGCAGTAAGCTTTGCGCGATAGCTGCAAGACAAACACATTACATCATTTCCACAAGCACAAGACGAGGAAAAGTTTGCTCATAGGTTTATCCGTTCGATGACAAAGTCGTTGTATGTAGCCTTCTGAATCTGAAACAACAAGTTTTTCTCAAAGAGCAAGAATTTGTCGTTAATTGCTCCTCCCTGCTGTGAAATGCGATAACTAAAGTGATTAATAGTTTCAAAAGAACATTTTTACTGTTTCTACTGCAAAGACAATTGCTATTGAACAAAAGATGTTTTGTTGTAAAAGGCAAGCTGCATGACATTTCACAGATAACGCAGACAATCTCAATGCGTGACGTTACCTGTGAGCGAGCTAAAAGGTCCGACCCCATCCAAGGGAAGGACATGGACATCCAAAGTTGGTAGCTCATACTAAACAAGCTACTAGAAAGTAACTAAATTTCGTAAACAAGGAGTAACCATATTACCCCCTGATGAAGTTAAGTTGCCGACAATTTTCTGCAAACAAACGAGTTCACTGGTAGCTTGGAGTAATTTTACACAAGCAGAAATTGCCAACGCAAGCAATCTTTTCCTTAAATGCATTTTATTAATTACAGCTACAGGATTTGGGGTTTTTGAATTGAGATGACACCCTTTTAATCAGACTAAAAAAACAAAAGGAAAATTCATGATTTTTTCCTTAATGTATTCCAAAATGCCTTACAGCTACTCTACTAAAAAGGTGACGACAAGTTAAATTGAAAAAAATGATATACCTCTGATATGCTACATGGCTGCTCACATATCAAAACACTTTTGTGAAGATGCAAAGAGCTTTACTAATTTAAATCGTTCTGACTCTTTGTGACAAATGACAAATGTACACGAACACATTTTTGTATGTAGGGGGTTATGTACATAGGTGCTGTGAACAAGTTTAATTGTATCCAAAAAAATAAATATGCAGAGGAGGCTGCTTCTTCATGTTCAAATAAAAAAATACCTAGCTGGCTTGCCTTGCTATATTGCATTTCATTAACTATGTTGCTACTACATAACTGCATTTTTTAGAACAAATTCTTGGGATTTCATAAGATTTACAGCTCATTCTTCATCTTCAATTCATCTGTGAAAGAAGATGCGTAGTTGTTAAAAATGCAGTCAAAGTTTGCAGTAGCTGTAACTTTTACAAAGTACGTCATACGCCACACGTGTGTAACTAAAGTAAATTTACGTAGCGGGCATACAGTTTTATAAAGGCTCCACAAAGTTTTGCAAATAATGCTGAAAAACTAGTTAACTTCTGCATAATTATCAATGCGCTTGTTGCATAATCAAACCGAATATGTAAATACACATATTTGGTCGGAAGTAATAAAATATGCTACAACTTTTTTTGCTGTTGCATCTTAATTTAAATTTACGTTCTGCCCACACTATTTTGTGTCAGAGTCTTCGCACGTTAACGACATTCATTTTTAAGCGAACACACAATCAATACATATTATTGAACACCTTTCACAAAAAGAGATTCTTTTGTGTGCCAATAATTGATATTGACATGATTGTGGCACCTCATTTAACTTTGACTCATTTATCAAATCCTTAAATGACAAATCCGACCTGCCTACTTTACAGACACTAATTGAGAACATGAAGCGGCATGAAGGAAGAAAAATAAGTCCGATTATTACTCCCTTGCATGTGTTTAAAACATGACCAACAAATTTACCAAAAATATTGAAAGTGACGTGATTATTCCTTTTCGCCCACATTACATTGGTCCAAACTTTAAAAAGACAGCCACTCACTTGTTATATTCCATTGTTTAGTAGATTACTGTTGATTTTTTTCCCTGCAGTTCTAAATGTTCGATGACCTTTGATCCTTATCTTTCATCGCTTCATCTTCAAAGGACTTTGGGGTA
>JAHZNA010003603.1:0-45184 GCA_027743935.1 Sinodicranocentrus sp. ZH6 | reverse complement strand
CATCACGTTTAGATGAAACAATGTGTGAATGAGATTGCATTTTATGAAATATGAGTTCCAGCAAAAAAACACAATGGTGAGTCGGTAAAAACCAAAAGACAAAGTTTTAGCAATAAGAATATTTCATGAAATTAACTTCTTCTAACTTTTCAACCCTCACAAGACGAATCTTTTTTAAAAGTTCACCGAAGAGATTACAAATTGCTCCTTTCCAGTTCATTGGTCTGCAAACATGGTTTAAAAAGGCATGTTTAGTAAATTCAGGATACATGAGTACCACACAAGTTTCCAGCATTTAAAAGATTTCAACGCTGCATACGCTCTTCGAATGATACGCAACTTTTTTCCACTTTTTGCTTGTCTGGCTAAACATGGTGGAGTAGAAAGTGAAAAGAATCCTGAGTCGAATTCGTGGTATTACGAAAAAATACCAAACTATTAAGTTTAGAACTCAAGAGCGTCCTTCACAGTGGCTCAGCTTGACTCGCAACAAACCTCATATTGGTTTGGGAATATACATTCATATTGGTGCTGCTATTTACAATATTCTACTTCATTCGCTCTCCCATATTATGTCTCTCTTTTGCATGTACACATCCGTCCACAGGTCCACATAAGCTGTTTTGAGGATTTCAAAGGTAGATAGAAAAACATACATTTTTGGTACAAAAAAGGATTGAGCAAACAAACAGAGAAACAGACATTCGACATAATATTACATTGAACGAAGCCTTAAGTTTATTTCAGCACATTACTGTCTTGCTTGGTGATGAGACATGTTTCACATGATTCGTGGGTACACAACTTACTATAATATTGCGTTTGTGTTTCCTGAAGATCAACTGAGCTCTGTGCTTTATTATTCGCTTAGATTCTTTATTGCTTCACATTACAGAGCATTATGGTTTACCCTCTGAAACTTGGCTTAACGTTTACAGAAGTTATTCTCTTATGACTAGTGCAAATTTCTAATATACCTGACTGACTCATACGATGTAACTTAAGCAATGTAGACCTTCATTCAACCTTTTTCATTCACCGAGGATCACTATTTGGATCGAAAGAATCCTCCCAAACAATTTTTACTACGTTAATGCGAATGCTTATACAAACACGCAGTCAATCTCAACTATTCTCAACAATAAAATCCCTTGGGCATACCAAATCCACAAGCCATATTGGCTTCAAGCAACAATGCAAAAAGTATTTGAGTTGAGAGATGGTGCACTGTGTATATTGTTACTTGCAAAATATGATGATTGTATCATAGAAGAAGGATTGTATATTTAGTCATATATGTAATACCACCTCCATTGTAAGAGAGTCTCTGACACTCTCACTATCGTCTATTCAGTCATCATCATTCTTATTGTAGCACGTTTAGCTACGCTTGCCACTTTGTGAAGTTTGTCGGTGGATGCTACTTCACAGGTAGAAATCCTTTGACTCATGCACAGCTTTACACAGACAAAGTTTTGGTCTCGTTGGGTATCTACAGGCAGCGTGGGTGAAGTTTGGAAAAGAAAAACACATATATTCGTTGTTCTTCTTCATAGGGATACATATATAAAAATGCAACCCACAAAATATTTTCTACATCACATAAATCGAGTCCCATGAAACTGTATCAAGAGAGAAAAACTGCAACAAAGTAGCAATTCATGTGAACCAGAGATAACTCTGAGACACCTTTAAAAGCATGAAAATTGACAAAAAAAACGTGTTCATCTAGGCGTTTCAGAAGCAATGGATAACTAAAACATGAGAAGAGAGAGGAAGTGTTGTTTGGTTTGCAGATATATCTCACTTTTTCTTTTCTGTCCTTTCACAAAACATCTGCATGGTTGTGAGCACAGATAATTTTAAATTGTTATACATATATTAGTGGTCGTGGTCAGCAAATACAATTTTATTAGATAAGAACAGCAGCAGTTGTACACATTTTGAGTGTAACTTAACCATGGAATGAAAGAATTACTTGTCACACACATAAATCAGCAACAGGAAAACGCAGTGATAAAAGTTTGTAGTGCATAGTTGCATATCCACAAAATATTGCGGGTCAAGGCTGTTGATATCTGCTTGTTTCAGTTTCAAATGATAAAAGTTCAAAGAAGACGTTGCAGTTATTGTCAACATTTTATACCGGCTTGCTTTTCTTTCGGTGCCTTTGTCGCAGTTTGCAAATTCTTTAAAGGAGTCTAGCAATAAGTTAATTTTCTTGAAGGTTTTAACGCGAGTTACTGTTACAAAAGTCAAGCATTTCGACGTCTAAATTAAGGCAAAAGTGTCGATTTTCTTTTGAATGCCTTCATGTAGCATAAATCGTCACAATTGAGAATCATTTTGATGGGTTTCCGCCTGATCAAAAAATAGTTTGTTAAAAGTGATTATTACAAAACAACGTGTTCGAAATGGAGCTACCTCTAATGTTCAGAGTAAAAGGAACTGTCATTTTAACTATTTGGTGGCAGATCCTTTTCATAGTTTTGTACACCGCTGGGCTGGTTTGCGTACATAATTTTGTGGATGACTGGGAAATCAAATTCCCCCAGACCCTAATTCCTGTACTTGGGGTTGTAACGGGTCTACTTCTGGTATTTCGAACGAATACAGCATATGACAGGTAAATTAATATTGCACTAATTGTTAATTTTTTAAGTTTCGAAAGTTGAAACATGCACACGTGCAACAATTTCACATCTAATTTTCAAGCAACTCTAGCATTTTTGACAATTCCTTTTTTAAATAATATTTTCAGATATTGGGAAGGTAGAAAGGTAAGTTCGGCTATCTGTGTTATATTTTAATCGCTTTTAATATTTTGTTAGAAGCTTTTTATGGCTGACATTGACAGTTGTGAAATGATAAAAAGCATTTCTCTATAACACAATTTCTCTACAATTTCACCATTTACCAGCTATGGAGCACGATGACACTCAACATACGTACACTGACGCGATGCTTTTGGGTGATGGTTGAAGAAAAGGAAAAATCCTCTAAAGATATTGTGGAGAAAGCAACAGCAATAAATCTCCTCGTGGCATTTGCATACGCTACAAAGAATTATCTCCGTGAGGAGTACTCTTATAACGAGGAAGATCTTCGCGAGCTCATCAGTCATATTCCAAAATTCTCAACACCCAGCTCAAATCAACCGCTGGATGACCAAGAAGACGACAAGCTGTCTACAAAAGGGAAACAGTCCGGAGGAGGAGGAAGTGGAAGGAAAAAAGTAGAGACGAGGGCAAGAATCGATTCCACTACGTCACGAGGGGGTAGTTTAAAAAAGAGATCTTCAAGAACGTATAACCTGAAGGCGTACGAAAAAAATGTTCCCACAAATATCCCCATCGAGTTGAGCTATTATATTGCTTCTTACATCAATAGCGTTCGACAAAGGGGTCTTGTGGATCCTTCTACTGTCACCGTTATGAATAATGGTAAGGAAAGAAATATCAAAAACATCAAAAAATACATTGTGGATTCATTGTTCACCTTTGAATATTGAATGTTCCGTGTTTCCCAAAATGAACCACCAAATATAATCTACTACCTACCGTTAACCATGCCATAGCCAAAAATATACATAATGATTGCCTGCTGCATGGCATCATCGTCAAAATAATGACTCATTCATTTCATATGAATCTAACCTTGTGTAAAATGTGTTATAAGTAAGTCTTCCAAGGTAGTTACAACAATGAAATGTGTACCTAATTAAATATTCTACAAATTTTTCACTCTTCGCAATTCTGCGAACAAATGAATTGGGCTGGATGATCGGCAAATGCCTTGAAAAATCAATTTAACACACTTTCTTGCGTCATTCCTGTGATAAAAGTGCTTGACATGTCTACTTGACGCTTTTTATGGATTTTCCATTCTAGATGAATATGGAAATTTTTTACAACAACTGAAAAAATTCTTTTCTATTTTGTATTTGAAGCAGTATGTGTAAGACTTGACCATATTCATAATAAGAATTACCTACATGAAAATGTGACGGCGAAGAGACAATAATTCAAATACTATCTTTAAACGAAGCGCGAGACAAAGTATTGTCACTTGACTTTAGTGGATATTCTCTCTGACAAATCAATGTTTTGTGATTTTGATTGTTAGATGAGCGTAGCCATTTAAACATGAGTATTTGTGAGTTTTAATTCGCATAAAGCTGATCACCATTCCATGCTGCATGGCAGTTACAGACTTCTTATTTACGAGTTGAAGTTTACGAGGGGAAGTTCACAAAAGGGAACTTTTTACATGATAGAAATTACATGATTATGTTTTTAAAATCATACGTTTCACTTCTTACATATTTCCGTCTCATGTATCCTAAACATGAAATGAAATCATTATAAAGTAGTCATCTCCAGTATTACTACGTGAATCTAACCAAGATTAAGATGAGTCTTGTTTGCAGCGTTTTTGGTGTTTATGCTACATGCACGTGGAATGAAAATGAGAAATATCGTGGATAATAACCATATTGCATTACTCATGACTCATGGGATCACTCATATAGTTCTGTATAAAACTAGCAATATCTTGAGTACTATGTATAATCAATTAACATGAAGTAACCACAAAACACGTACTATGGCAGAGTAAACGATGTCCTCCTGCCTGTAATCTGTAGAGTAATATTATTGCTATCAAAAACTTTGAGGTATAAAGTGAGGGATCTTCTTGGTTATGCTAGTGGTCACGAAGTGAAGGAGTTTTGTTCATTTTTGCCATTCATGTCATTCGCGTAGTATTCATATATGAAGTGCTTTGCACTCACATGCTAGGAATTTCAATACCTCCATGGTTTGACAGGTATGTCACGTCATCGTCCAAAGTCTTCATTCTTCTGCATGATGTGATTATTCTGATTGGGATAACTTTTATTATTATGTACCTATGTACGTTCAGATATTTAAAGTTGAGAGGGGGTATCAAAAGCATTTGTTTGCTCCAATGTACAAAATTTGGTGTCGTTAACATTGAAAAATTCTAATGGGTTCCAGGGAATTGGTTTTAGACCTTAAACGATAGATGGGTTATTCATGATTCATATTCAGGATACAAAAGCTACAGCTATGCACTGTTTGAAATTTGAATATAAAATTAGCAAACGCCTTCGTACATGGTAGAAAACGTGACCAAAATTACGCATTCGTAAAATATAGATTCATTGTTAATTGTTGGTATTATAGGGTTGTCAATTTTAGAGATATGAATTACTCCCATCCATAATCTCATGTTTGAAATTATGCAAAAGCATGCACAAAACATTATATGGTGGTTTGCAATTGGACGCTATGAGTTTTTGTGCATATGTCGGATCAAGGATATTTTCACTTTTTACATAAGCAGCAGGCAGAACCCGATGAGTACACCATTAGCATCGTTGCAAATTTGTTGTAATGGACTGTCAATGACTATCAGTAATGAAGTAATAATAAAGTAATTATTCATGGTCAAAACATCATAACAAGGAGATTGAGCAAACAGTATGAATTTAGGTATAACATTCTTATTTAGAGAAGCACAAGCTTACAAAATCAGAATTGAAAAAGATTGAGTAAAGGCAGGCGGAGAACTGGTGCGTGAATTATGATTTAAGTTAGTTTAAATCAAAAACATTGTAATAAGATAATGAGTGGATTCACATTGAAAAATGAAAGTTGCAAAGTTACTAGCTCATTTATTCTCAAAACTGTAATTTCTGCAGATGTTAAAAAGTTGCTTGAATTACTTTAGTTATCGTATGAATTCTCTTTGAGGTTTATCTTGTATGATTTAATGACAGTAACACGAAAGAACTATATAATCACATTTTTTGGGGAATCTACTTCTGTTTTAAATCTCGTATGATGAAAATAATAAATAATGTACGTACACCCCTTCCTAACTGACTCTTCCTCTAAAAATAGGCATGCACAGTAATTTTAAAATTGTGCGTGTTTGTGGTTTGTAAAATATGCATGTATGACATATTACTATAGGCATTAAAGTACTATAGAGTTACAACAACAATAATTTTTACTTAAATATAAAAGTACATATTGTTGGCAACAAGGACTGCTGCTGTCAGTGAATCCTATATTTAGAGCATGTGTCCCCGTGAACTATTTTTGTGTAAATTATCTAATTGAACTTTTTAATATACATATAACTTGAAGGTTCATGCATGAACTGGAAAAATTATAGTTCCCGGATGATGGTTAATTTTTGTAAACCATATAGCTGCCGGTAAGGCTTATATAATATTTCATGCTATGGAAAATGAAAAAGTGATCGACAAAAATGAGCAAATCGGTGGGTGGGTGGTGGACTGAAAGGTTTTAGTTGTGAATCATATTAACAAAATTACAAATCATGACATAGCTGAAAATGGTACTAAACAATTGCTTATCCTGTGTTAAATCTTATTATATTCAAAACTTCTATCTGGGCAACAAACTACATCTTAATTACTATAACTGACAATTGTGAGCAGTTTTGCCTTTAAGCAGACTATATGAATGAAGACGGAATGAGGATCTAAGAAAATACAGCGGTTTAGAATAATATGCATTAGTAGCATTACTAATTACTCGATCTGCTCAACACACATACGTCATTATGCAGATCACTGAAGCCGTTATTTTTACTGAATGCGAATTTCCATTGCATTATAATAAGAATTGTCATTTTAAAGGTTAACAAACTAATAACAATTAACTGTCTAATTTTGAACAAAAGTACTAACTGCATTTTACGTAGTTATCGGTTTGGCTAATATGTACATACCTAGGATGTAGGATCCATTCTGTAATGTGATGAAATTACGCAAACTTACATACTATCCTATAGTATAACCCTATGTTTATTTGTAGCTCTAAACAGCATGGTAGACTGTCTTGGAGGATTTGAACGGATTTTGCGAACTCCCATCCCTCTTGCATACTCTGTGCATCTTCATCATGCGACGTGGATCTATTTGTTGGCTTTACCGTACCAGTTAATTGGCATGTTGAATTGGTTTACAATACCAGCCGTGGCACTAGCAGCTTTCGCTCTACTAGGGATATTGGGAATTGGATGGGAGATTGAAAACCCATTTGGATACGATGATAATGATCTGGTAAGTTGCCACCAATGAGTAAACAAGAAAAAAAAGCAAACAAATCTTCGAATATTTTAATTGAATCGCCTTCCTAAAAAGGAAGTCCGTCGTACTTTATATTGATGTTACTTGCAATGTACTATGGATTCGATTTATACATTTGGACATTCTTGAGTAGGGCTAAAGCTTAAGTTAACTGCCATCGACGAACACGGCAAAAATAAACATTTCTTAATTCATTTCAGCCCTTGGACGATTTCTGCAAAGTCATCCACAAGGAGATTCTTAGAATTATCGGTCATCGGATGCCAACCCCAGAGTCCTGGCTTTTGTCCGAAGACAATCATCCATTTGCACCAGAATCCAACTTGACAGCTTCAGATTTGATGAAAATGGATGAAATTGGTGTTCGTAGAATTTTGATAAAAGGAGCTCATGTGAGACTTTCCAACAGAAATCTACACAATAGCTTAGAAAACGGCTCAGATCTCAAGTCTGTGTCTGTGGCCACGGCAGGTGATGACGTAGTGAAAGGGAACAATACCGAAGAACGCCGATCAATGATTCGGAACGCATAAAGATTGTCAGCTCATTTTAACACGTCACTCTAATGAACTTTTAATTTTTACATTTTGATTTTTACACTCGACCGAGTAAAGGGAGATAACATTATTGGCCAGGATTTATTTTCTACTTGGAATTGGAATTTCCATGTAGTTCATATCTGTAATTTCTGATTTATATTTACACTAGAGTAGTGGTTTTGATTGAATGTATTATAAGTAATAAATAATGTCTTAGTTATTCCCAATTATGTTCCTGTAACTCCTGTAAGAACAGGATTAACATCATTGGTTAGAAAGCTTTACCTCAGATTGAAGTTAGTTAAGTTTTAGCTCATTTCTGATGTACTTACATGAAAAGTATTAAAACAACCAGCTACTTTAGTTTATGTGATGTAAAAAATAGTTTAATTTGTTCTTGTTGCTACTGCATAAAAGTCTCAAACAATTTGTCAGTATCTATTATTTTCTACTGATAGTATATATTTATTAGTAGTAGCAATACAAGTATATCAATATAATCTGAATGTTTGAAAAGTATTGTCTCGTGCGTTTTCATGTGTAGTGTTTATAAAAAAGGTAGTTTAGTCATTATTACTATCTCTCGTTCGCAACAATTTTTCTCGTACCAATCAGATTTTCTCATAACTTTTATAATACCTTTTGTAAAGTATGCACTTGAGGGACGGGTTTGTTCTCTGGGATTTTAATACTTTAATCACTCCATGTATGATAAAAATGATAATTAAGATGTTTTAAAAGACATTTTTTATAACGTCTTTTGATCTTTCGTTATGTTGACTTACTTTTCTAAATGACTTTTAAAAAGCCAATTACATTGTTTCTCAAGAATAAAGGTATTGTCTGTAATTTGGCGTTTCTTTCTGCTTGCACGAAGACAACACAACCAAGGGGTTTGACCTTAATAAATCTATAAATTCTTATTATTACCTAGTTGATTTTGCTGTGGACCCGTCGATGACACAACAACACTTAATATTTTACCATACCCCGCAGCAGTCAACTGCTATTGGAATTTGGAATGAGTTCAGTCTCTGCTAAATACTCCACCCCGTAATACGTTTTCATGCGCCCTATTTGAAAATCGAAATCCTTGTGGGGTAGAACACATGCCGTAATAGTTGAAACTGTGTAGCTGGAGACTTGACAAAAAATTAATGGAAGCGAAGTATTGACCACGTACGCATCCGCATAAATTCATTCAGTGATTCAGACGGACATCGAGTCCAAAACAGGTTCAAACACATAAGTTAAGGCTGTCACTAAAATTGGCACAAAATCAGAAATAGAAAGACCATGTCATCAATTGCATTCAATGCATGATTAATTGCACTCTTGACTAACTTTGAGATTTCTCCTTGATGCACATTTGGTGGACATTGTTGACCATATCATGTCACATCACCGCATGCGTGTTTTTTAATGCTAGCAACAACCTAAAAAAAGTATTTGGAACAAGTTAACGAAGTCCTTGATATAGTAATAATCTTCAAGTCGTCTCCCCTAACTCTCCATTTAAAAATAAAACAGTTTATGGCCTTTTGTGTACATTTGGGTGTCTGAGATGTCAACCAGAGATTTAAAGAGGATGCATCTAGTTGTGCCAATTTGTTTGGGACTATCTGGACGTAAGTTTTGTGAGCTGCAGTAGCCATGAATAATGATATGATGACTTTAGGAGCAACTTCAATATTTCATGCATTGTCCATTGTCATCGTATTTTTTATTTTGGTGTGACATGCTGTAGTGGCTTTAACGAACAGACTTCATTTTTATCACAACACGACTTATATATCATCGCTGTATGAATGATATATATACTACGTCTGCATTCCTTTTGGATATCATAAGTCTTGATTTAACCATATTATAATGTTTAACGCTGATTGGCAAAGTCATTTTATGTTCCAATTTATTTGGTGGTAGTACTCAACGACTGCTGTTCCAGTCTGGCGAAATAAGTCAAAGATGAGTATCATCGTCCCAGGTTTCCTTCTCGCCATACTTCCTTGGCGTCTGCGATAGTTCACCTGAATCATTCTTGCTGTTACTGTGATTGTGAGGAAAAAAATCTACTACCCACAACAACTCGTCTCATATTTTTTTGTGAACTAATTACTTTAAGTGAGGATGTCATTTATGACTTTCCAGGGGCTATAGAGCACGACTTGTGTCGTCAGTCGTTGTTGGGTGGGTGTCAAAAAGATTATTTATATTACAATAATATATATATACACGTACGAAGTGAACCGTATCATATATGTAGTGTTAACTACTGACTCAGAATTTTAATTCAACTGGACACGATATTTATATAATGAACAGAGAGTAGCTGTATAAGTATAAGTAGAGGAACAGTATGAGTAACATTAGCTCGAGTGAGAGAGGGGAAATGCATTACTCGAGTCGTCTCGTCGTCGTTGCTGGTTCAATTCCAAAACCCACGATTAATAATAACTATGCCAGACTGTGACTCGACTCATTGTAATCACAATCATCATCATCATCCTTCTCAGTTGAAAAACTCGTCATCGGTCGGAGGGCTCGTCCCCAGTAGCAAGGAGCACGTAGGGCTGGTTTCATCTTTGTCGTCCAGTAGTTCCAGGAGCATTGTAGAGAGCTCGTGTAGTTGTTCCAGTTCAGTTGCGGTTGTTGGTGGTGCAGTTGACCAAGAAGGCGGTGGTGATCGTGCCTGCTCTTTGTTATCATTCCCAGAGAGTTGTCAACGGTGTTTTCGCAAAATGTTGTCGTGTCGGGTGCTTATCGTCGTGTTACTCGTAAAGTGTCTCGTTCTCAGTTTTATCATACCTGCTCATTTAATTCCAACCACATCCTCGGAGTATCCTCCCCCTCCCGATTATAGTATCGACAATGAGATTTCTGGCAGCAATGGTGAGGCGCCAGATTCCAATCAGATGATGCCTACTGGGGACGACGACGGGTTTGAAAACAATAATATGATGGATGATCAGCCTTTGTCGTTTTCGTTGAAATCAAAGATCATGAACCTTGTGGAACGTTTTGATATCCCTAGTCAACCGGTTACCCCATCTGAAACGAATGGGGGAGATGATCATGCAGCTCCAAGTTCGAGTGGAAGCGAAGATGGAACAGATGCGGCTGCTGGAGATGGTGACAAGAATGACGGAGATGCGGATGGAGATGGCGATGGGAAAGATGATTCAACTACCGACCCTGCGCCGGAAACTCCAGAGCAAACAGCGGATTCAGATACGGATGGGTATGCTTATGCAAACAGGTCACTGAGATGTCACAAATTCAAATTTGCACATTATAATCTTTGATAATGTCTTTTTAAGCGACACAAATACTGAATCTGGAGGTGAAACTGCCGCAGGAGGGGATAATGGAGAGACTGAAAGTCAGGTACGTCTTGTTGAAACTGTATTTGTAAACATTATTGTGTAAGATTTATTTTATTTGTTGTAAAAGGTTGAAGATGGTGTAAAAGCGGGGGATTCAACCCACACCGAATCAGAGCCTGATAAAGGGTGAGAAATGTTGTGTACTGATACAAAACTTTATTAGTACTCTGGAAATGAATACTTTAGATGTAGTTTACATGAAAGAAAGTGCATAATTCTACAGCGAAGCAGCAGATGCATCATCTGAAAAATCGTCTTCTGAAGGAAAAAACGGCGCTTGTTCAGCTTCTGGTGGACACTCTGGAGATTCAGATGCCGCTATGAAAACCGTTCTGGAAAAGATTGACGGCCTGATGGATGCCGTGAAAAATATCGATTTAAGTATTGACAAGATGGAAACATTGGTTAGTAATATACCTGAAATACGCATACAACATAAACCCATTATTTCATCCATATCCTCTAATATGAGCAAAGGATTCTCTGGAACTGTTTTGAGAGAGAAACAATAACATAGCAAGGAATAAATCTGTATTTTTTTATGTCAAGGTCCAAAGCACCATGATTGATGAGAGAGTGTACAAGTGTGTCTCAGCTATCAGCAACGGAAATCAAACCCAAGCTATCAAATACTGGAAGCAAATTCTTCGCTACCTAAGCACTCCACAGAAGCAAGCTTCAATATTGAACCAGTTGATTCGCGACTCATACGGCGGAAGTCAGGAGCACATTCTCCCAGTGATTCAGTTCATCGACCAAACAACTCAGTACTATGGATATTACACGTTATTCAAAGAACTGTCAAAATACGACCATCTCTACCAGAACACCGCTGTTTTCACACTTGGTCATTATGTAAAGAAATCTTGTGGAAGAGATTCAGCATTGTATAAAAGCCTCCCAGGTGCAGTGCAGTCCGTCTTCGCAGAGTATTTTACTCTCCAAAACAAACACAATAAAGGTTACCTGTACTATGCAAAGAGATGCGTTGCCAAACATTACTTCTACTGCCTTGACGTACTTACCAAGAGAATTGACCCGTACGTTTTGGATGGGCTTGCGGAAGACTCAGAGGAAAAGAAACGGTATCATTGGAGACTCAACGCGACGGATGCGACGATCACTAAATTCTTTCTTTTAAATCATGACAAATATTGGTACTACCGCCTTCAAGATTTGAACAATTCTCCACGTTTCAAGATGGAGGAGGCAGGAAGCAATGCAGAAGTTGAGCTAGCTCATTTCCAATTAAAGCTTCATACGGACGATGAGATCATGATTCAAGTTCGAGACAGCGAAGACTATTTAGAGGAGGAAGACTATAAAGCTGACAAGTCAGAAGTACGCCTTCACTCCTTCCACAAGGCAGAAGGGATCCCTGACTCTCCAAGAATGTTTTGGCTTGCCAACTCTGTGGCAGGGGGAGATGATGAGGTTGACGAACCAGCCAGTTGCAATGTAGAGATGGCTTCAGTCTCCTCATCTAATGGAAATGGGAACGGGAGCAGCAAATAATATGTGCATAGACATCCTTGAGTTAATTTATCCGAGTTATTGGATTGTGTGCACAAGCTAAATGAAGTACAGACGAATGGAAGAGAAAATGGAACGTAAGTATATTTAGCGTGCATGCATACATATGGATTAGCCCGACTTCAAGTAGACTTTATACTTTTAGATTGAAAATAATTGATATTAATTAGAAACTCTCATTTTTCATGAGGGGTAATATTTTATGTACACTTTTACTTGCACTTGTTAAGCATGACAGTGAGTTGCTTCATTGCTGTCGCTGTTGTTTCGTTGAGATTTTTATGAGATGTGAGAATAATTTTTATTTAAAAATAGAGTCTCGTATCAATCATCATATTACGACAAGTTGAATTTTTTTTAGCTTCATTCGATACAGTAATACACATTATACGTGCAACTAATATACGTAACAACATTTAAACAAAAATACTTTAGGTAGCATAGTAGAACATAAGGATATGAAACTCTAGTTTAATCTCCGACTGCAGATACGTCTGGATAAGGAATGATGCAATGACTGAGGTCTAATTTAATGGCATTGTTTATCGAAGCTTATGAATGGGAATCCAGATTAAAGACTGCAGTATAAACCGTAAAGCATTAATGAGGACTGTATAGTGATATCCCTGTGATTGTGATGAATGTCCGATGCTTGAAGATGTTGCTCCTATTAATTGTTATCTTTATTGTGTATCAATGAATAAGTGGCAATGGTTCATGGGGAAATATGGGACTGATTCCGATCCGAAGAAAAAAAGTTTTATCGTAATGTACGTTGTATGTAAGCCTGTAATTTAAAGATTTTGTGTTGACTGTTGTGTGTAAATAAATCCATTTGAACTCATTCAACTCCATACTGCATTTCTAATACACAGCTACTTTCTTTATTCATGTAATGCCAAATTTATAATAAAGTGAACAAATGTAAGATAAGGATTTAGGATTGAAGTTACATTAAGTATTTTAACTTTCATGTGATTAAAAAAACAATATTAGACAAGCACTACCATAACACTGCTGGCTACTCACTGTAAAAATATGTTTGCTCTCTGAACACATTCAAAAATACATGACTCAACGATTAGCTACTTCACTGTATGTATTTGTCGTTCACAGAGAGAAAGTTAAAATGTACAGTATAAAATTATAAAGTCAACCTGATTGAGTAAATACTTCAAAACGTACATGCATTTAGTCGAGAAAAAAGAAAGAAATAGAATAATAATATATATAGTATATTTCAAGAACACTCATCGTTTTACATAATATACTGCATGTATTTGAGTTGCGCTTTGCGCTTCTTACATTCTGATTTAATCATACCCATGAATTGTCCTTCCAAATGAGTTTGAATATCGGCGAACTGGGGTTTGCATCGAGTTTGAATTGAGTGTTGTCACGCTTCTTTCGAGCATTTGAACTTGTGATCGCAGCTAGAGTTAAGTGACGAAAAAACCCAGGTTAAAATCAGAAAAATGAATTATGCTTCATTTAACAGAAATGAAAGATAATAATATTCATCGTTTTGAAATTACAAATATTTATGCATCATATTACACTATTAATTAAATGTAATGTACGATGAATCATAACTTACAGCTCGGTAGAATAAACAATAATCCCCATTCTCATCCTCTGCATGTGGACATTCCTTCACCCCATTGCACAACTGATGGTCTACATATTATTTTAAAAAATTTAAATTAAAAAAATTCTTTGTGGCTAAAATGCCAAGCGTGCTAAAATTTATGTCCGTTTTTTCACCATCAATGCAAACATGTCGCCCAAACTTGTTCAGAGATGGACAGTAGTATTGCTTCGCCCCATCTGCGGTCTCAGGACATTCT
Source organism: Sinodicranocentrus sp. ZH6 (assembly GCA_027743935.1). Taxonomy (NCBI): domain Eukaryota; kingdom Metazoa; phylum Arthropoda; class Collembola; order Entomobryomorpha; family Entomobryidae; genus Sinodicranocentrus; species Sinodicranocentrus sp. ZH6. The sequence continues at coordinate 30,732 of JAHZNA010003603.1, read as the reverse complement.
GTGTCGAATTTAACAAAATAAAAAGTGGAATACTCATCACCAGTAAAAATTTCTTACAATTCTTAAAGAAATTAATGATAAAATACCTCCAATCCGAATCCAGAAGTTCATAAGGTTAGGATCCAAGTGTGGTGGAAATCGCTTTTCAACTTGAGTTAATTCCTCTGGAGGAATTAGAAAAGGTTCTACATCAGAAGCTCCATCGACAATTTGTCTATACTGGTTATGGCCATAACTGACCACTAAAAATTGAGCTAGCAGAGTTACGATAACGCTCAAATTAACTGTCCTTCTTCTATCCATTTTTCTATGCTAATGAGATTGTTTCAGGAAATAAGATACTTTCCCGTTCTTATTAGCCCCGAGAGGGTTCAAACCCAAATATGCGCTAACTTGTATCACCCGAGAAGTTCTGAGCTGAGCTTTACACCGAGGAGTTGTTGAAAGTATACTGATGCTGCTATGTAGACTCAACCTGTTGAAAATGTCTGGTAAGGAAAGCTTTCACCAAACGGATTTTGACTTGCTATATGTAAAAATAGAGAAAATCTCCGCATCATGGAATGTAGACCGGGGAAAGTAGACATATGTCTACGCTATGCATAAGTTTGGAAGGATTCGGAAAGCTTCCAAGTAGGGGTTGACAAGCATTTCTGGTAAGTAGTTTTGTAGACTGAAATGTTTGCGTCCATGGCTTACTAAAATAGCTTAACGAAATGATTGTACTGTGACTTGTTTCCTCCTTAAATACTGCTATAGACAGGACGAGATAATCTGTCACTTGACTTGTTAAGTGTAGTAGTTGGCTAGAAATATAGGTAAATACAGAAGGACTTATTTACCGATTTTTTTATAAATTAGCAGTAAGCATTCCTTATAGCTGGAGTATATACATGTGCTGTAGTTTGCTTTGTTATAAGAGTATAGTTGAATCCTCATGATGATGACTAGAGATTGTTATGAAAATATTACTTATGTAACGGTAAATAAACACTAAAAATGTCTCATAAAACATTTTATGTAGGAAAAATTCATTCTTATATATGTTAAGATATTTAGGTTTAAAAAATGGCCACTTTTACAAGACATGTTTATGTATGGCCGCTACTCTGAAACTTTTGATTTCATAACTAGTAACTACTATTCACGCATTGAAACGTTCGAATGTAACGATATGCATATTGTGCAATGTCATTCATATCAACATTAGAGAATACGAAGCTTTCTTCTTTTTTCTAGCTTGTTGGTTTTCATAATGAATTAAAGAGCTTTTTGAAGTTGCTAGCTTGTTTACCGACTCAATCGACCTGTTGCTTTTCGGAAAATTAATCCACTTTGTTTTGATTGAAAATATTAGAATACCGAGAAAAAAGTTGTCAAAGCTAATCCGTCAAATTCAGCATTCCACTTCCTCAATCTACTTGAGTAGGAATTCCCTAAATTTTGTATAGTACATGAGGGGGTGTGTAGTACTGTGTAGTGTGTATTTACGCGTCAAATAAAGCTGACGTGACAAGTATAAGTTTGCTTTGTATGAGATCCACATAAAATGACTTTATTTCCAGTGTAAGAAATTTCATAATACACACGTACATGACTTTTATCTAAACAACTATACGACTACACCTATACATCTACATAATAACCTGTTTTGGACAAGTACATCGTGAATATACACAATATTAATATCTTGTACAGTGTAAAGAATAACAATTCATGTCAACAGCTTCATACAATCAACAAGTTTACACAGTTTCCTTTGTTTACCTCCTGGAATTTATCTAATATAAATATATTGAGAAAGCACAGCAAAATACTTAAGCCAGCACAATAGTAGCCTCACAAAGCGTACAACTTGCAATTACATTAAAACCGCTTTCACTCTGAACTCCTTGCATATACATGCTCTTTTCCTTCAAATGTCACATTGTGATTCAGGCTTTATCAATTGCCTGCGAGTCTGCACCTTCTTCTCCATCTTGTCGTATGGTTTTCGGTCTCGTCCATTTTATCAACGTCTCTGGAGACCGATACAAGAATATCAACTTGGCAAATAAGTCTTCCTCCAATGCTAACTCTCCACTTTCTCGAACCAAGTAGATATCAAGACAAAGCTATACAAAATCCAAGCCAATGTCATGTTAAACATTAGAAAACATTTTGGCACAACATAGAATATTGTTATAATATTGTAGTGAATTTTGCTTACCTGCATTATTCTATCTACATTTGGCATATCGTCAAACATAATAAGGAATGAGATACCGGCAAAGTAACTTCGTACGAATTTGCTAGCGACTAGAACAAGAGTAGTGTAAAGACCAATGATGCTGAAAATTGAGAAATATTGTGTACGTGAGCACAAACATATTGAGACAGGCCGGAATTTCTTTTTCTTTTCTTTCAATATGCAACATTATAACGTTTAAACATGATACAAGTCACGAACGAATGATTATATAGTATTTTTTGAAATAAGAGCAATTCTGTGTAGCTAAAGTGTAGGATGTTTCTTGTAATAATTTATACATATATCGTGTGAATACACACATCAACTTTTGTGTACATACCCTCCACCAGAAATAAAGCTGAGCGTAGGTGGGAATGCCTTTTCGTTGAATGTGTACAGATTCAAATGATGACATTCATCTCCTTTCGGTAAATCTGGGATTTTTTCTTCCTTTCTCTTAAACTCCTGACAATCCTCTTCAACAACCCACCAATCTTGACTAGTAATCCGACCGGGAGTAGGAGTTTGTAATGAAAGAGTCACATTACGCAAGACTGTAACTTTCTCCTTATTTTTCCCTAAATTGTATCCCCAACGCATATCCACAAGACCTGGTAGTGTAAAATTAGCAAACAGTTTTGGGATATCAAATGTGTGCACGATTGCATTTGTACAAAAACGCATTTGTACATTTGCATATGAATGTAGGCAAAACTAACCTTGAGTCAAGTCCGAGGGCACGTCTGCCTTCCCATTATTTCTCACTTTTAAAAATTTCGGAAATATAGCATTAATCTTTACAGACTTTGTTGCTGTCCCGTTAATCATATCTATTAACTGCTTTCGATTTTCACTGTTCGGAAGAAGCTCCACGTCCTCTCCCTTTCCTATTGCTATAGGCTGTACAGAAGGAGGATTGTTGCTTTCTCTTGTGATAGTCCATGAAATACGAACACTTACTGGATCAGCTATGAAAAACCAAATGATTGGTATACTATATCATACCAAATAAACACACCCGAGAGTGCAAAGACCCACAATACTCACTGGAATTTAACTCCTGCATCAGTTTATCTTTCGCTGGTGGTGAAATGCCCCATACAGAAGAAGAGTTACCACTAAGATGGGCCACATATACGTCCTCAAACTCATAATTGTTTAGAAAGTTTAGGCCAAATTTGTCGCTACGATAGTCGAAATTGAATGCGGTCCAATCTGTAGCTGTAAATCTGTAAAAGCAGATTTCTTGTTACCTACCTCCGAACTTTTATACGATGATTATGACAATTTATTAAAGCATAGAAGCAAATGTTCACGAAAAGCTGCTTTCAGTTAAACATCTTTACGCCCATAAAACACTTGCAAGAAGTATGACCGCATTCTAAGATAAGAGTGAAATTCTTAGCAAACATGATGGCTTACGGGACCAGGGCACTTCTTTGTGCAGACATTGTATATATTGGTTGGTAGCTCCCGATGGAAATCTCTAGCGAAACATCCAGCGGCTTATTCGGTAATCCAACCGTGTTACCCAATGCAAATAAAACAAGAGGGAACCAGATGATGGCAATGATAGAGAATAATGAGCTTCCTCCAATTGTATATTTGCTCATTCGCGGCTTAGGTAGTCCTCTTCCTTGCGGGTATTCCTTCTCAGCACGTCTTTGACACTATCATTTTTTTACATACAAATTACCAGAATCTCAATCCCAGCTGCACACGCATCACCTCTCAAAGCAACTTTGTTAACTTAAGTGTAAAAGTATGCATGACTTGTTTTCATGATTGTGGCTAGGTAAGAAAGGAAAGAAAGACTTTGGGAAACTCACCTTCAACTGGAAAATATTAGCAAAAATGTCTTCTAATTTTAGCCAATCCGACAAAGTCATACTCGTATCTGTCCATATCCAGTCCATAAGAGCTCTTAGTTCAAAAAGGAACGGCACACCCATGAACCTAGTCAAAAGGCATTCACGTCATCATTATTTAGCCAGCATTCGCACTCGCCTCCATTGTGCTGTGCTACCAACACATGTGTAACAAAGTCGGTGTTGTATAATACACCTCATATTGATGTTTGAAAGCTTTCATTAGAAAGAACGAACATGGAAAATGCGCACTTTGCCACACACGTATCATATATCATATCATATTTTATATTTGGGTTTAAATGTCATACCCCTTAAATAGGAACATATTGACGTAATTGTATTTTTTGCAAAGAAAATTTCCTAGAATCCTTGTAGGGTATCCTGAACGAATTTGATAAGCAGAAAATAGCAGGTAGATACACTTCACCATGTACCATATTTGAGGTGGCCGATTTGCATTGAAATCTCTGTGGAGCAATAAAAGAACGCGTAGAAAGTTTTAGCGTGAATGCTTCAGCCTCTCTCCTTCTCGAATATCAACAGGAGTAAAATGGAAGCCATATCAATTCATTTAGCATGAGAGTTTGTGGAGAAAAGCAATATTTATTTAATTACAAACATGACATACTCGAAGCGCTGAGAAGACTATACGTTACTTTATTCGAGGAAGGCTATAATGATACTCAATATTGTGAAGTTGTTTTTGTGCATGTATACCTTTCGGTGACTGAGGGGAGGATGAAAAACATGGCAATATGGACAAGTGTGGCTAGCGCAATTTGAAAGAAAAACTTCCCCATAATATCCTTTCGTAAGTATAACGCCCGGTCGATCACAATAAGGCCAAATTGTAAGATGACCATCACTAGAAAAGGCACAGGTACCTTGTTATCTTCCAAGTAGGAAGATACATCCCCTTGCTGAGACTATTTTTGTAACAAAGAAGGATTCACATAAAAGTAAAGTTGACATGCACGTGCTAGTTCTAAGAAAACCATAAGAAAAATTTACGTAGGCGCAATATCGGCGTAGGCATTGATGCGTAGCTTACCCCAAATGATGCAAATCCAAAGATGACGACAAGGAAATTGAAAAAGTCGCACATAAACATGTAAGAGTACACATCTACTTTCACTTTATACTCCAATTTCAGAATTTGATTGAAGAATACTTTGATGGATGATAAGTACTTGAGAACACTGAAAAATGTCATCAAAAAGAGGATGTAGTAATCATGCTGAGTCGAAATTGGAAAAAGGATTGTAGGATCAAATATCATTTGACGCTGGAGCATTTCATTAAATTATTCCCAAATAAAGATGTGAAAGCAAAACCTCCTCTTGACACGAATATATGACAAAATGTAAGTTTAACATGGAGTGATTTCCAGACTTACCATAATTTCATGAATTGAGGACCATACTGGAAGCTCTCGTAGACTTGCCATTGTTCCCAAACTTGGGCGCATAAACCATCCTGCTCTGGGGTTGTATGTTCTGTTTGATCAGAGTCATTCCCTACCTCACCATTTTCCTCTTTACCCTGCTTTAGGGAAATAGTATCATCACGTTTCAATGATGTATCTTCTGTTGACTTTGTGGAATCATGACTAGATTTTGGAAATGTTTCAGCACTCCCTATCGTTGACCCTTTGTTTTTCCACAGTCCAAGAGATTTTAGCATGAATCTGGAAAGATGTCATGTGAAATTGATAACATTGAACAATCAATAGCAGATATGATAATTTTCGTTTGTATAATCTTATAAGTTGCCGCTAACCGGTGAAAAAATACGACCATCAGCAATGTAACATCGTACATTGCATACTTCTCCTGTTTCTGGATGCCAAGAATTTTGGGTGGCCAGAATGGCTTTGGATTTACCTGCTTGCTTTTCTCATTCCATGGAAAAAATTCAAACTGAAAGAGGTATTTGATGACGACCATAGCCTATTGAAATCATGTCAGAGTCATTCAATCACATAATATGATTATAAAGAGGAGAACAAGTAAGAGAGAGATATTATTCTAAAAGTTGACAACAGAAATATTGTATAAGTGGATATTGTGCCTACAGAGAAACACAAAAGCATAGGAAAGGGCCATAAAATTCGTCTTCATCGATTTCCGAGAAACTGTCAAGGCTGATGTTTGTTGTTGATATGTAATAATAATAACAAGCACATGTAGTAATATTCTGTTTGAAGTTGGACATCACAAGTGAAATGCTGAGAATTGTTATGTTCCCTCACCTTCCCTTAAACCCTTCAATGTCTTTGACTGGAGATGGCTTTTCGATTACGGTGTTGAGATCATCTTTACTTCCTACATCACCCGAGCCTCTAGACTCATCCTCGAAGCTGAGCTCTACTTCAGGTTGTCTTGGTGGAATGACTGGTTCTGGAGGATTTTGCAACAACTGATCGAGCTCTTGCTCCTATTTCATTAGAAGGAAAACAGATTATTGTGAAGTGGAACCTGGAAACATATCTACTTTGATACGTTGATTTTAAGAGGCTTTTACCTTCAGCAATAACTTTTCTCTAGATAAACATTTGGAAACGTGGCGGTAGTCTTTGGAAAACTTGTTAAGCCAAGATGTCGCACTAACCATGAGACTTTCTAGAATAGCCCATGCAAAACGAACGTAGCCAATAATGCGTCTCATAATAGTTGGAGGTGGTGGAGGCTTTGGCTCTTGCTCTTCAATTATTTCCTCGTCATCCGATCCTGCTGGAGATGGCGGAGGTGGTTCATCGCCAGCAGCTCCAGCGTAATATGAGTAATCTTCTGCTCCAGCTAATGGGGCATCGTGATCCGCCGTTGATCTCTATTTCACATAAGAAATGTTTGAAGCCAGGTAGACTAGCATATGTCATGAACAAATTTTCTTAATTCAGACTGTTCAGCTCTCTACCTTTCTCTGAATTGTTCCTTTCCTTGACATCTTTCTCCTGCTTCTTCGACGAATTAAGGATCCACTTGTAGTTCCCATTGGTCCGAGGCTTTCGGTTAAACTACCTTCTCTACACTCACTTGACCTTCTTGCAAGTCGTGCCATTTCTGTTGCAGACTCCACGTCGCTTTTCAGGGCAGAACTCATCAGCTTCGAGCATGAAAATGTACGCTTATGAAGTTTGTCGCATGATATTTTCATTAGAATAAATTACACGACAAGATTACCTCGCTCAGTGTGAATCCAGCCGGACGGTCATCACTGTCCTCGTCTTCTTCTGTAATAGAGTCAATCATCGCCATATCTTCATCCTCAACTTCTTCGAACATATAATAATCCCCGGATCGAATTGCTGCACGAATTGATAAAAGTTAGAGGGTTCACACAATGAAATACATAGTTATAATGAAAATATAATATATTGAAACACGCAACTCAAGTGGGAGCATAATAGAAACTCGAAAATCGTGCAATTGAAAACTTTACATTGCATGCAATTCCAGACATGTAAATTTCAAAAATGCACCCAATGCAAAGAACAAAGTTCAAAAATAAGAAGAAAAAACTGACTTATCATCATGCACATGCAAACAGAAAAGGACAAAGTGAGTGCAATAAAATTGAGGAGAAAACAAAGTAATGCAACAGTAACAAGTACATGTATGATGGGACAATGCAGGAGAATGTAGAGAAGGGTAGTAGCTCCGTGAGGGGGGTTCAGTTTGCACCCCAATAGCACTACTCTTTCCCCTATCCCCACCCATTCCTGACGTCAAATAGCGCTGAGATTCAGGCGGAGGTGAAAACACCGGGAAACTTTCATCCGATGGGGAAAGTGGTAAGTGAGGTGGGTGCAAAAGTGAATCTCGAGGATGCCGCCCGTACGGCGGTTCAAAAAATCCATCAACTGATATGGTCATAGCAGCAGAAGACGGAGTTGGGGTGGGCCCACTAGTAACAGAAATTTGAACGGCTAAAGGAGCTCTTGGAGATGAAGGTTCATCATCTTCTGGCTGCTCGGCAATCTCATCCATGGAAATTGGAGAGGAAGCCATGGAAGATACAGGGTCCATTCTTGTTGTCCCTTTAAATTAGGATGCAACATAGACAAAAGACATTCCACGAGCTCAATCGAAACTTAAGTCAATACTTGTTTAACAAAATGCGGTATCAATCATGTTTAAAAAAAATGTTTTGTCATATCCCAGAACAAATTATCAGCAGCATTCACCCGAAGGGTAGAAAGGAGACTGCGTTCTACTTTAAATCGTAGGATAACTATATTCATCTCATGTCTAAAAAGGGAACTACATTACATAAACAACAACAGGCTCAACAAGTTTTGACGAAGTAACAATAATTTTCTCAAAGCGTCCCAAAACCGCACAATGCATCTAAAAGATTTAGCATTTAACATTAAAATTTTTGAAGAACGAATCTACATCTATTTATTGTTTCAAAAATTCTTTTCATTCCCCAAAACCCAATCCGTTCAAATACTACTAATTTGTACTAATTGGCATGGACAAACAAACTATAATAGCCAATAGAATACTGTATACAATGCAAAACAGCCACACACGAGTTAGATTACCTACCTTAAGGCTCAGCCACCACCATTAATTAGCATTTTACAGTGTAAAACGTGTTATATTACTCACACACACACACCCCATATTTTCTTTAAGATTTTTTGTTCGAAAAATGATTGTTGTTGAAATGTGGATAAAATAGTGTAAATGTGCATTGTTAATTAACATACCGTCGAAGTGATTCTGAGGGCCTTTTGGTCTTCGATGGTGGGTCGCTTTTATGCGATCCATTTTTATTTTTATTTTCTCTAAAACATCCTTTTCCTCTTCTTCCTGTTGCCGAATTTGTTTTTGCATAAGCTCTTCAATCAACTCTGCTCCTCTAGTTTTGCCAGCAAAAACAATCATCCAAAAAAGTGTCACAAAAAATGGGGCAGACATAATATGAATGCAGTTTTGCAAATCGATTTTTATATTTACCGAGATGCAAGCAAAGCTTGAACTTCTGTTTCCCCACGTATGTGGAAAAAATAAAAGCTGTTGAAAATCCTTCGTTGGAATAGCAAAAATGCAAAAGTAATACCATCCCAAACAAGACCAGCTTCATCGTGAGGTACTTCGCAGTGAGTTATTCCTGTATCTTATTTACAAAAGCAAATTATCACACAATACTAAATCATATCAAAATGTGTTTAAAAGAACGACTCACGATCTCCTCCAGCGCCTCGAAACTTATTCAAACAGGCTATTCCAAAAAGCTGAACAAGCCAACAAAACTGAAATTGGAGCTGTGACAAAAATATGCAGCCAACGAGCTGGAGAATAGACTTGGAAAATATTACAAAGACATTGTACGCCAGCAAGTAGTTCCAACTGTCAAGAAAGACCATGACATTTTCATACGTGATATGAATCCATTTTTAAATTAAAGTGTAGAAAAAGTCTGAAGGCTTTGTTTGTACCGTTTAATAATGGATTTTTTGGTTCGTAGATAAAATTCATTGCCTTCCCAAAGAAAAATAAAGGATCCCACAAGATAACCCAGTGCAAATAAATTAACACGGTTTGTCCCCGTGAGAAATATTATTGCAAGAGTGATCCAATAAAAGGAGAGGAAAATACACTTTTTGATTATATCCAGCGGTGTCCTATGACAAGCAAACAGATATTCACAATGTAATGGTAGTTAATGAAGCGGACGTGGACTACATTAATTTAACTACTTAATAAATAATAAATTATTGAATCCAATACTTTGAGGATGTTAGAAAGTCTGGGGTGGGATTGAGATTAGGGGTAATAGATGTCTCTACAACTTCCTCATTTGTACCACCAGGTAACTCATCGGGAGTGGCGTGATGCTCTTTTATAAAGACTAATCGTTGCTGACAGGCGAACAGCATAAGGATGAAGTCCGCTAAGTAAATTAAAAGTCAATTTTAAAAAGGTGACTGACAAAGAGTTGGCATTTGAAGTCATTCTACCCAAATTTAATTACAGTAATTACTGAACATTAAAAATGAAATGACAAAACAGGCTTACGAATGAAGCGTGAAGCAAACGGGGGTTCCATCACGTCAGGAAGAAATAACCACGTTTTCAACTCGATTTCCCAATCCTTCCACGGATATTCTTAAATAATAAAACAGAAAATGACACTTGGACAAAAATCAATTACCGAAATCGGAAAGGGTAATTTTTTCATTTAGCCAACCTACCCACACAAAGGAAGGGAGGAAGTCCAACACAGAATATGTATTGAATAGGGAGAAAAACAGCAATGAAGCTAATAAACGGAAGCCAAATGTTGGCTAACTTCTCTCTTCTCATGAAGAACATTGGTATGAGCCAAAAAGAATACAACACTGAAAATATATCAAGCCTAGTGCCGATGACTGCCACAAGGGTGATAAGAGTTATCTGCAAAAGAATAAAATTGGAAAGGGTTAATATTACACCATTCATTGCAGATCAAACGTTATAAATCATTAGAAACATTGGAAGACTCACTTCTACACCAAACTTGTAAAAACCGAAGTTCAGGAGAAACTTAATGCATTGAACCAAGGACAGGTCTGCATCCTTTCTTCTGATATCGTCAAAAAGAATACCTACTCCTGGCTCTGGGCTTTGATTTACGAATCGTTGATATTTTTGTCGAATTTGTACCACTGCTTGTACTGTTAGTACTAATATAATTCCTGTGAAATTGCCAAAAATATTTAGAAAGCCACCTCCTTTCACAACCAAAATTGACCAAGTTGGCTTGAAAAGAATTGATTTTTAGAATTCGAACCGATATAGTCTTGTAGCAAAGAAGGGAGCCTACTCCCTCCGTCAATTTTCTTTAGTCCTAACCACTCCGCATTATTTCTGGTGATATTCCACTCTGTACAGTTTTCATCCCACAAGTCATGGGAAATATAGTCTATCTGGTATATCATTTTTACAAGAAGGAGAAATGATATCAAGATGGAACAAAGGTGCATCATCAAACGTTGTGCAGAAGCTTGGAAGATTACGCCACCCACGACTCCCAAAAACAAAAGAAAGTGCAGGGCGCATTTCTAAAATGAGAATAAAACAAAAGGGAATAATTGGCAGGGTTCATACATAGACCTAATGTTTTTTTGGTTGTGGCAGCTCAAGAAAATAATTTTAAACATCTTACATCAAAAACTGTCAAAGCTAGTGCAGAAAATAGGACAATTTTCATTATATGAATTTCCAAAACCCTCCATGTTATTTCCGATACGACAATGTAGATTTCGCCGATTTGCTTAATCAGTCTTGTCCCGTAGTAGTGAATGGTGCGAGTGAAATTTTTGAAATTAAACTCATCTATGAGATTCGGTGGCTTTTCTGTATTATCATCGAGAATTTGTTCATTCGGGATAGCTGGTGGGCGCTCATTCCTGTGACATTTTCATCAAATAACCCACCTTATAAGCTCAGGCTCATTAGAACAATAGATTTATATAACTTACGGTCTAGTGAATTCTGAAAGCTTTAGAAAATCTCGATGAAAATAGTGCAGCTGTATAACAGTAATGACCACAAAGAAGGTTGGCGTCAATAGGCGAACAAATAGCGACCCAGTGTCGAACTTTTCAAGTCCAATGTCTTTTTGCCTGTGAGAAACGTCCATTAAATTAAGTCAGCTCATTATATTTAACTCCAAATTAATTCATAATGACAAGAAGAGCTCTTCTCTCCACAAACTTATGTGGTTAGAAGACAATGAGAATGTCAAAAGGTGTACTAGTAAATCTAGTAGTTTTTCTGGTCTTACAATTGATCTGGTATCCCGGTGTAATTGGAGAGGATGGCAGGGATGTCTTCAAATTGGTACGTGTAAATGAGAACAAGCACAAGCATTGAGTAGACGATTACAGTGAGCCAAAAACCATACATCATTTTCCTCCACGCTCCATATGACAGCTGAAAACACCAATTAGGCAATGCATGCAGAAATATAAATCGGTACGAGTCACGGAACCAGGCAGTTTTGTTCGCAATCTTCCTCTTCTCACAAAAAGGCTCACGCGAGGATACACACATAATAAGCTTTGATATGTAATAGAAAATTTCATGAAATTCAATGTGTGACAAACCTGGAAGGTCAGTATAAAAATGAGAAATAAGGCCATATAAACTATTCTGTAGAGGACAACCTTTTCCCCTCCCAAACCAATGATGAAGAGCATAATAGCCACTACCCAAATCCAGAATTTTGTCAAAACGTCTTTGATAAAGTTTCCAATGTTTGTCATAAAAGTTGGCTTTGCTTGCTCTTCCTTGCCACGTGCTTGAAGCTCTATATCAATTGAAGATATGATACAAGTTTTAGCATCGTTAGTCTTACGTTAGCAAACTGTGCTGGAGAAAAGCTTCGCGATTGATATTAGTTTATGACCCCGCATGTGTGAATACCTGAAATGTGCGTACCCGTGGTTGTTGTTGTGACTGTGATTCGGAAGGATTCTTGAGCCGCATCTTCAATAATTGCACGCCTGCTCTTCTTCTCCATTACGAATTGCCGTAGTGTAACCCAAAACATGAGGGTGTAACAGCTCTAAGAATAAAATTAGGATTAGGCTTCATACATTTCATCGCAGCAAGTCATGATACTCTCCGCATTCATCTTTTTTTACAGGTTTGCAGTACTTTGACAAGAATAGGATGAAATGGAAGCTCTTCATTTGTCGGCTTGACAAGGCCAATCTCTGCTAAATTAACCCCGTCAATGTTTTGGGGTAATTCATCGTCTGTAAGATTAAGACTGTAAATGTACTGTGCGAAAAGGAGCACTTCTGCATATAACACTAAACCAGGAGATGAGAAAAGCATTGCCCTCCTTTGATTTGGAAACATCCATAGCACACAAGCCCATAAAAGAAGAATGAACGTTAGCCAACTGTGATATGTGATACTCCAGGCCTGAAAGGAGAAAACCAAGGAAAGGAACATTAGCAATAATAGTGAGATGAAGACAACTTGACTCTCTCTGTTTATCAAATATCATTACCATGTGCTTACTTGTTGGCATTTACGCTTTGAGAATATATAATACACATTCGCAGGAAAAATGAGATTGAGGAAGAGCATAACATAATAATATTATGCTCTTTCAATGGCAAAATGCTAACTTGCTACTCCCACATAGAGCGTTATTGTCTCTATCTGGGCATATATTTGATGTACACAAAAAGGCAACATAAAGTATGCATACGTGAGCTTACCATCATGATTATATTTGTACAAATGTAGGAAGATTTTATGAGAAGGTCAAAGACACTGAGTAATCCGGTTAACAACAATGAATACCCGTCATATTCCTCTGGATCTCCTTGTTCGTCTGAAAAAAAGGCAATTATAATCCACGGGTAATTAGATTTCAAGGGTAATTATCCAAATAACGGAAATAAAAATGCATTCTCAGTTTACACGTGCAGTACTCTGCAGTGAATCTATATCTAATTTAAAGAGACCAACCGGGATGAGGAGTTCCGTCCACGGGACCACTTGAATCTCTCGAAGTAATTGAGTGACCTCGAGGTATACTCCCAGTGCCGGGGGATGTCAAACCGCCATCTTCGCCAGAAAAGCTTCTCGCACTAGATCCATACCTCCCTCTTGAAGTGCTCATTGTCATAAGCTGTGAAACATTTTGTAAAACGTGACCTTTGAAATGTGCCAAATATATAAATCCAAATACAACACTGAAGCATTCTTTTTTGCAGAACAGATTATCCTATGAAAGCGCAACCAGCGTTTCAGCTAATAATATATATTAGTATGTTAAAGCAAAAAAATAGGTTAGGTTCTACATGACTGCGGCATACTGAACACGACTAATTGTGTAAATTTGTAAAGCAAAAGAGCGTCACGTGATTAATGTGTTTTAATAAAAACAAGCCGGAAAAGGACGTGTGGACTACAAAAACAAAGCGAATCCCCATGTATTTGTAATCTCCCAGTATATACAATCTTTTGAAGTTCATCTTCCTGTGTTTCCCAATCTTGCCCATTTCATTGTGCTTTTTATTTTACTTGGCCATGCAGCATCCAGTTAGATTTCATGGAGTCACAACTTTACAACGATAGAATTGTACATTCCGTAAGCTATTGGTTTTAGGGATACGCACATAAAGTTAGCAAGTTGGCAAAAATTTTGCGACAAGGACAATCGCAATCCACAAAGTACACACACATATAACCAGTTGCATATGGGTCACAGCCACAACTCACAAAACATTTAGGTATATCGAGTTAGTTAAGAAGTACATTGAGAATTTGTATTATACAGAAAGTGAAATTGTAAAGTTACTGGAGTGGTTTCACTCTGGCTGTCAGCTCGCATACGAGTTACTACTTTCTGATTTGGTGCCACATAGCTCCCTTTGCAATCCTATATATGAGTAATAAAACATATTACATAATGATGTGAGAAGAAAAAAAACAACTCGCTTTTTCAAGGAAAGAAACTTTTTTCTGTGAAGAAAGACTAAAAACAAAAGAATTTTCCCTGTGGACTGTGTGGCATCGTTTCGGGACTGCTTGTAAAGTGAATTATCACAGTCTTGCTTTTTTATCCTGTTTAGAATGATTTATAGCTTGAAACTGATTCTTATTGTCTGTGGCACATTCTATTTTGCTTATATGTGTGGGATATTTTTTTCCAACTAGATTGTGGTTCATTTGCATTTTGCCAGTTTAAAGCATGTGCCCAATGTGAAGTTCAAAACATGGGAGTATCAGCAAAAACAGCGTGAAGGGCTTGTTAACTGCGTTATTTTAAGTAGCCCGCTTTGAGAGCTTAACGAAAGAAAAAAAATATACAAAAGAAAAACTTTTCCGTCCAAGTCCCTACTTCTTTTTCAGCAAAGTAAGAAACGCAATAAAAGTCAATGAATTGCAAACTTATTCAGAAACATGGAGGAATGTGTAATGCTTAAAGCAATTATTATTTATTTGGGTCATTCATTACTCTACGAGAAGATTTCCCGTGTCGTCTCATGGTTTGCCTACGATTGAGACGAGCCTTGGCACGAAAGTCGCCCAGGCTCTCATGTCGACTTCTGGACTTTCCTAAGATTGCATACTTTTCCTACGCACATTATACGAAGTTCCGGTTGAGGCAACAGCAGCAGTAATATTGAAATACAAGATTTCCCACATTACAAAAATTCAAAAAATCGATAAAAGATCATACATTATTTACAATACTACAATAACTTCTATTAGGAAAGCGATCGGTGGTTAGTTTCATCTTTGTACTATATTTTGCCAAATTACTACATACTTATTTTTGAATTTAGTTTATACTGACCTTTCATAAATATTTACATTTCAAATACGTATTGTAATCCATATGCGAAGTTATAATTAAGCAAATCAAAATTAATTTTCTTCTTACCTTACTGCTGAGAAGAATTTTTGCTTCATACACGAGAAGATTGTAAAGAATCAAGAGAGTGAATGGGTGAGCCCAGCTCGGCCATTTGAGACTTAGATTGAATTCTACATTTCTAGGATCTTGATTACAATCTGTTTTCAGTATTTGAATCAGCCCTACAAGTCTGTCAATGGATAATCAAACTTGGAAGTATATGTTCATCAGATAAAAAAGTGTTCATTTGTAAACAGTGAAAATTTTCAAACCTGGCGATCAATGTGTCAGGTGCTAAAATTTCTTGAATAAATTCTAACTGATAAGCAAACAGAGCCCCAAAGTGGACTGCAACATAAAATGCCAAGACCACATAGATCCAAGCGAACACTTTGTTGTGGATATTGATGGATCCAGTGCCCCAGGCGGTGGCTCCAGCGATAAAAACGATAAAATATACTCCGCTCGAGACGGAAGGTTGAAGTGAGGAAGTGAAGCAAAGAAAACCTAAAATTAAGTAACTTCCGACAGAGGAAAGCGTCTTCGAGAAGCCATCTGCTTTCCCTCTATCATTTGTCTCTGGACCCGCTTGACCCTTGGTGAGTATATTTGAGATTGAGAGATAGATTAGAAGTATTCCTATCAATGCAGCTGCATCTGGTCCCAGCCAACGAATCAATTGAAACCATGTCAGATGGTCCACCTTGATGAGACCCACGTGACGGAGAATTTTCTCCAGGAGTGTACCTATTTCATTGGGATGAGCTCTTAAATATATTTGTATATCATGTTTTGCTGGGAATGAAGACTACATCAATTCAACTTACATTGCTCTAAGAAGTTCCCATATGGTGCCCATATTAACAAAACCGTTTGAAATATAATTTGAGAAATTGCTGTAAAAAATCCAATTAGTAGTGCAAACCGAAGGAATCTCCCAGTGTGCCCCGCTATTCAGAAAATATATCATGTAGTTTAGAGAATGCTAAAAAAGTTCTATCCACCCATTCCTCATTCATAGTTAATTTACCTTTGAAATTTTGAAAAGTTGGATTAGGCACAAGTGGAAGGTACAAGAATAGTAGATAATACAGGAGAGATAACCCACATGGTCGGAAGACTATACCTATAAACATTGAACCGAGAGGGAATTATTCTATCGATTGTTACATTTATCAGTTGAGAGACCGCAAGGGTAATTTTTCATCGTTTCATTTTGAAAATATGGGAAAACCCCGAATACTATATGTTATTTTAGCCGCTTGCATAATAATTATCCTTCCCCTAAAAAGACAGACACTATCGCAGTGTCCAACACGCCACCAAAACTAACGAATTTATCATCGCATCACACATGATTAGTACTAATGCCTCTGTGTTGAGTTTACGATGGAAAAAAAGAAAAACTTGATCAAATAAATGGCAGGCGGGCGGATGCGGGTGGGTTTCTTTCACACATTTTTGCCAGACCGGAACCAACCCCTTTTCATTCATGGAACAAAGATGATTACAGCCATTGTACAACATATAGTCTCGTATTCACCAACATTGATCTTTCAATTTTCCTTTTCATAAGATGATGATATGATAGCTCTCTTCTCTCACAATAGAAGGGAAACGGTCTGTCATTATGTTTTATAAGAGGACTATTAGTCAGTCGACGGTGCTGTACTATTGTTAGTAGACTGGTGTATTGACGATGTCCTCCTTTTCTCCTCGTCAGGCAGGCATAACAGTGAAAGTAGTCATATAACATGTGATCATTGAAATAACCCTACAGTATGAAATGCCTTACTTGACCCAAATAAATGGTAACTCTCTATAAAATTATGTGTTATTATTGCGGGGGAAGCTGAAACTACGTATGTATGTATGCATATGACACAAAAGGTTGTCTTTAAAGAGCAGTCTCTATTGATTTTCTTCTGTTTGGGGTGACGAGCTGAGAGAGTTGCGTTGTCACAGTTTGATGAACTATTAAAAATAAAATGCTCCTTCAACAAAACGTTGTCTTTTTGTGTCATCTTGAAGATGAAACAAAATGAAAACATGTTTTACTATGTATGATTAATATTTTACTACAATCACTCCCGTAATTGAAACCAGAAAGAAGAGTGATCATACATAAGCTTGTTTGAATGTATATAACACTGTGGGATAATGAACATGAGGTTTTCGTGTGGTTTATCTTTTTCTCATGAAGAAAACTGAGTAACCCAAAAGTCTGGCTAAGTAATGATACTTTTATCAGTGGCCGTATATCGTCCATTAGTCAATATTCTGAAAGCTATAGACAGGAAAATCTGTGCCTTGTCCGGTAGACCACGATGAGATCATTCTTGGATATCTTTTCATTTCATAAAAATCGTATAGTGTTAGAATGCTGTCAAAATAGAAGCACGCGTTGTAATAAATACACCGACTGACAGGATATGGAGCATAGACATTTTTTATGTATCTAGAAACCTAATAGTCTAAGCTAAAATCTAGAAAGTTTGATGACCAGTAAGAGCAATGGGATGTGCCTTGCCTTTGAGCAATGTAAAATTCAGGTATTTCCCCGAATCTTTACTTTAACTTAATATTTCTTAAAGAAAAACATTATTAAAGAAGGAAAATAATAGTTTGCTCTGTGCACGCAATCATATTACGCTAACAGTATGAAAGAACTTCTTTATGAATTAAAGTTATAAAACTGCAAAGTCAAAAACTCTCTGCATAATTATTTGCTAAAAGTCAGGGTCTTGTAATTCATACCGTCGCATAGTTTGGCCTGCTCTAGTTCCAAAGTATATGAATAAAACTTGTGATGACTTTGTTGCTGACTGGCTTTATAAATGTGTTTTTCACAGTTGATTTTTTGACATGAAGGGAAGCTATGTTGTTGTTAAAAAAAGATAAACTTACATGTAATCAATAAGAAAGGAAGTACAAGTCTGAGTAGCACATTAGCTAGCAAAGTGGTGGATGCCATTTACTTAAAATCCGCCCAAGAAATGGCGAAGCGTCTTTGGAGGAAAAATGGGGTAACGTTGCTGATACTGGTGATATGCGTGTGTTGCTGGATTTCCTTGCGTGGTGGAAACTGAGGTCTGTGTTGCGTCGTATTTTCTGATTCGACAGAAGTTGGAAACTTTCTCCTTCGAATAATAAAGCTGATTCTTGTGGTAGATGGTCTTGCAGACTTTTTGGAGAAGGAAAACCACTTTCTATTTGAAGGAGACTCTGTCTTCTTCCACTTCCACCTTTTCTCCCTCTTCCGTTTTGGGTCTCATGCCGTCTTGACATATCCTCTACATTTTCCCTGCAAGCGGATACCGCACACAGAGGCAAATATTATTAACGGGAATGTTTAAGCATGTTTATAAAATAAGGTTTCTGCCTCGCACTATTTGCTGATATAGGAAAACTCTCTTTTCTCTTAAACAAATTGCATGCCGTCATGTTTTATGTTAAGTAAAAAAAACGTGCAGAAAGCGGAAATATGGTTTGTTCATATATATACCTAAATTTTGTACTGCTCAGTAGGTGGCTTAGTGTATAAAAACATGTGATGCAATTAATGACTAATTATCTCGAAATTTTCGTGTGCAATTGTGGGAGATTTTAAGTTTTCTCAATTTAATAGCCCTCCCTTACCGCTCCTGAAGTTTTGCGAAAACATTAGCTCATCTTATCCTATAAAATGAATTGGGTTAGGGTAAAGAGTATAGGTTGTGCGAACATTTTTGAGTTCCTTTTTATTACTGTACAAAGAATAAAAGTTTATCATATTATACTTTCTAGATTTTTTCTTACTTTCTCTGCCTAATGATGACTCAGGTTTTCAGAAAGACAGTCTTAGTCAGACTCTGATTTTTTTTCCTAGACAGCCTAAGTGACCTTTAGCAAAACGGAAAAGTAATTAGGGAAATTAGGTTGTGCTATAGTCATGCGTTTTTTTACTTGTACTTGGCAAAGTTTTTCCCTTCATTGTTTTACAATCGTGAAAGAAAGTAAGAGAGATAATTACGCCCAACTTTCTTTTCCAGTAGCTTAGCATCTATGCACTCTACATTCCTAATATTAATGCTACATTTTACATATAACAGCGTTATGCTCAAATGCTTTTACTACGAGCGTCATGTCATATGTACGTAGGGAGTTCACAAATAGGGATGTGGCATGATGGACAAATCAAAACATGCATTGTCATAAAAATAATAATAGAAAAACGACTATCCCGAATGATGCTATTAAAGTCATTTATGATTCTAACGAAGCGTTCAAACAAAATCGTGGTGGTCGCTGAGTTAGGATGATTAGAGGTCCCAGCGCAGTAGGTAGCTGAGATTTTACAAGTAAATATACTGTATACTCTGCAAGGCAAATATGATTTAGCTACCTCAAATAAGTTGATTCAATCTGAATTACAGTTTATTTGGCGGATATATTGCAAGTAATTGCCAAAAACTAAAACGTCTAAAAATATGAGTGAGCAGTGTGAGCACTGAGCACACATACAAATTTGCGAACTAGTTCATCGATATTTCTCTCCTGAGATATGTGGCTACGTTGGATTATCACGAATTAGAATACAATCATATACTGATGTGCTAACACATACAAAAAAATCAGATCAGGAAACGTTGGCCTGTATATGCATGTCATGTCAATTACAATTTTCGTTGTTCCCTGCGAAATGTACTTTACTGCTTAATCGGCCGGAAAGTGGTTTTTGCTAGCATAGAAGCCTAGGCTCGTCAAAGTTTTGATGCACAAATGCATAGTATCTTTACCACAAATAATTGCTCTACATATAACACCTAAAGTTGCATGATTTTCTTTCTTTGAGCAGCTGGAAAATGATTGTCATTGCGGGATACGCATACCTACATATTATGCCCTGATAACGAAAATACTTATGCAGCAATAATGATACAATAGAAAATTTAAAGAGCAAACACGTCATGTGTGTGGTACTCCTACATCACAACACAACTCAATATTTTACTGTTTGCATTACAAGGGGAGTTTATCAAATTCTAATTTAATGATGTATCTTTCAAGCATCATACCATTCAGACCCCAAGTTAATGGAGGCATATATCCAACTAAAATCAAAATATTTGCAAATTTTGACTATGATGAATGATGACTTACATGTGTCGATCAACATTCTGGAATTTTGCCGGTCATTCTTAAGTCAGCAATATTCAGCACAAGATTGTCTCTCTGAGTCAGCTAAAAACTACACGCCTAGTTGCACAATAAACCCGATTCAGACAGCCAATATATTTCACTTGTCAGAATACAGTAATCCAAGCGTTTAAAAATGTTTACAACTGTTTTACAAACACTGACTTATTTGAATTTCAAAAAATCCCATGTAATGTGCACAGAGTAGGAATAGAATCAAATCCAAAATTTACAAATTCCATAACATTGCACAAAAACACGGTGACTGCACCACAATGCATGCATAGTAAGAACAGCGAAAATTCCCTATCAGTACGTACGTGAAGGTGTGTTTAGTTTACAATAACTGAAGGAAAAATCCAAGTTGACAGATGCGTAAATGCAGATGAGGATAACCTATACGTAAAAAAACATGTGCTGAGTAAAGTCAGCTCAAATCTGAAGCGAAAGCTGGTCTCACTTATCGGTATCTATCCAAATAATTTTTTGTAGAGGTAGAATAGCACACTGTGTGATGCAGAGAATTTTCTGTGTGCATGTGTGCATCCCAACACGGGGAGACTGACGATGGAGATATCTTCAGAACAGAGCGAGAGTAGAACGTGGACTGACTGACTTGCCTTGAGTAACACTATCAACAGCATTAGTAAAATACCAAACAGCACTGCTTCTCTCTCCTATTCATAATATCCGGAGCTGGAGCGTATCCTGCACAGTAACACATTACCATCGTCGTAAGTCGAAATCATAGACCATGTTAGCATTTAGTCGCTGGTGGTGGATAAAAATGTATGAGTTTTCTGATGCTGTTGATGACGACGACATTGAGACTATGACTGCAAGAAGCATTTTTTGCCAGTGGTTCTTGTTCTCATCGTATTGTAATGTAATAACAAAAAAAATAGATTCACATGTATGAGAAAAATGTGAAAACGCGTTGTGTGCCAGAGAGAGATATATCGGGAAAAGAAGCTAGGTTTTATGTACAAGGATTAGGTATAAAAATTAGTAGGCATCTTAAAAATCTTCATCGAAGGATGAATGTATACATGTTATTCCCATAGCTGGTTTATTTTTCATGGACACAATTTACGTAGAATAATACGGGTAATGTGTTGATGCACCAGTTAGAAGCCAACACAGACTACAACGATGGTTCAAATGTATGAGTTAAATACATGTTTTGCTGTAAAATAGCAGAAACGGTGCAAAGTACAGAGTGGAATGTAACGCGCGGTTTAGAAGTTGACATTTTAACGTATACGGAGGTTGGGATAAATGTTTGCTTTAAATCAAATTTCGCATAAGGCTAAATACCCCCGGATTGATATCATATGTGACAATGTTATGGCATGCATATAAATAATTCACATGCATGAATGGGATGTAGGGTTTATATTGTTTTCGATTAGAGTGCACAATATTCTTGCCAAGAATAGCTTTCATCTGAAGCCTCGGTGTGTATGATGTAGGTTTTTTTGTTTCCGTCGAACTACCTAAAGCTTAAAACGCTGGGAAGCTACCTTGAGATCTGATGATAATTTTGGGAGTGGGGATTTGTCTTTCAGATGTCTCAAAATTTTGCAATGAAAATCACAATTTTTATTCTGTGCACGGACCATGTGCATGCACGGGGAAGGATTAAAACATTGCCGAAAATGGGAATCTTGTGTAAATAAATTCATAAAATGAACCAAAGTTGAGTACAAAAAAAAACGCGTATTATGTCATTGATTAAGGACAACCGCAGGATGCAAACAGACATGTGTGATTCCGCTGTCAAATTATCACTATTCCGTGATGAAAACTCATAACCAAACTTACTAGCATAATGCATTGACAATTCTTGTATACGATACTCCCTACTACTTTGCAGACTTTGCAGTAGATATGAATATGAATTACAAACAGCAATAAATTTGCAAATTACTTACGATGATTTCATCTTGTAGACTCCGTATCACTGTCTTTTGCCGTCTGAGTGCTGGAGTTGTATCTATGCATGCTGACTCACTAGATTTTGCTCAAATTTTTTGTGGAATTATGAGAAACTAAATTAAATTGGCTCTAGCTTGCTGAACAAAAACCAGCATTGTAATTTAATCTATTTTCCCCTTCTCCAAGTATTTTAACCAGAATTTGTACGTAGTCAGTAGTAGTATATCGGATCATTAAGTAAAGTATGGTTTCTATTGCTCTCAAATGAAGAGCTTTGCATACAACGATTATAAACAAATATGCTTGCTCGAAGTTCTAAATATTTTACATGAAATAAAAACATAACTGCAACACTGACATAATTCTTTTTGCTTTATTTTATTTTCAGCTTTGAAATGTCCCATTTGAAAACAGTTACATAGGTAGCTGGCTTTTAACTCAAATTATTGCAATCCAATCTTTCAAGCAAATTCCCCGTACATAGTGAAAAATTGACGGACAATTGCCCTGGTTGTTATTTTTTCTTGATTCTGAAAGCAAGATAAAAGTATTTTTTAAACAAGCGATTATACTAACAACGTAAGTGACATTTTAAAGAGAGTAATAGAGTTAGAGGTAATAAACTTACGATCTTGCATTTCATACTATGTACAATCCGATATTTCACCATCCTTTTTTCGTGTCATTGGTCACAAAATTTCCCATGTAGTCTGGTGGGGAAGGTGCCGAGGCGTAATATTGTTTGTGGGGATATATGACATAAATGTAAATTAGTGCCAGTGGTATAAACGCAAATGGCAGGACGTATACAAATATATCCATATTAAATGCTGGGCTCACCCAAAACAGGGCTCTTCCAACAAAATCGGCTAAACTGGAAGCCCCCATTGTTTCCTGTAGATCAGTTGAACTGAACTCATTGTCACTATTTTCACTATATTCATCCGCTGCAACATAAGTATGCCTGGTTAAAATTAAAAGCGAGAAAATCCCCACAAACATATGAAGCAGAACGGTTAACTTCAAACTAGGTTTTTTCAAAGAACACTGGCTCATGGTGAGTTTTTGACTGCCGAGAGTCATATGATTATGTGTTATTCGAACAGAGACCAGGTTGTCACTCTTGTCACTGTTCTTACTGTGCTTCTAAGCGCTAAGATGCCAATAATGATTCTGTACCGTTGACAAATTAGCAATTTAGAGCAAGCAAAGCTTTTTAAAATGTTTTAAAAACATACAAACACATGCAAACAACAATTTAGTTTCATTACAGTCTCGTTCATTCAGAAAAGACCGTTTTAAATGCCATCGTATCATATTTGATTAGAATTAGAAAATTTTCAGACAGTAATATAAGATGATTACATTTAACTGATAATATTCGCAAGGACTATTTTCTGACTTCGGGGCATTTGAGTTCAATGCATGATTGTACAACATATGTACGCATATTCATAGCTTAGAAATGGTGCAAAGGCTGCTATGTTGAATCTGATTTATATGTAGTTCACTTATCATCAGTACATATATTCTTCCTGCCTCATAATGCAAACATACAATTTTAACTTCTTGATTAAAGTTTATTAGCTTTTTTGCGCAGCGATTTGATAGCTGAATGAAGCTGAATTCAGGTGATAATTTGTCCATAAAGATGCACTGACACTTATCTGTTAGTAATATGCTATGCTATTAAATCATTGTTCTGGATGAAGAGATAAGAGATGATCACGTATTTTACGTTCACGACAAATAATGTAAATGCTCTGATAACAAGTTTGCTATTTAACGCATGTATATATATGCATGTAAGTAACAGGCATCAACAAATTTTGTGGATAAAAAATTACGTGCAAAATTTGTATTTTACACTTTACATACGTGTAAAGAACATTCAATCCTACAAAGGGAAGGATGAACATTGACCATTGATCGTATCCGGATTTTAGAGTGAGTTTTGTGCTTTGGAGATTTCACGCAAATATCCTCGAAATTCATAGATTTAATGTTACGTTCATATTCCTAAAATAATCGTTCATTGTAAAATTTCTGTGATTTTAATACGCACATAGCTAATTAATCTTGGACATTAACTAGCTGAAAATAAAAGCATTAAAATAACAAAAAGGGTTTTAAAGGAACCTTCACTTCACACGACTAACGGGCGAAGGTACAAGAGTTGAGCGCCAAAACAAAAAATATTACGAATCTTTGAGTCTGTCAGCAGTACAGAATGTTATAAGCATCAATTGTTGTCAAGTTTGAAATAAAGTTCAGATTGTTTTTTTGTAGCTCTGTTGTACGAACTATACGCTCTATCTACTGCGCCATACCATTAACATTTGGACGAAAAAACCGTAAAAATACTTGCGTAAAAATGGCCCAAAAAATTCCCACCAATGGTTCTCCGAGGTCTGCAGTAAAATTCCGAATGGAACGATTTGTTGATGGCGACGCAAATAATATAAGTCTCATAAAAATCGGGGAGTACGTTCGGACTCCTTTATATGAGCCTTCAATTCGTGCTATGCGCCTCCCCCTCTCAGAAGTTCGGAAGCAGTTGGACTTCGATAGAAAGACGAATGAAATATTTAACAAAGCGTGGAAAGCAGCTGGAAAGCTGTATCACTTGAAGTCCGCCTATCTAAAAGCACACTTTAAAGGTCCAGAAGAATATTGTCTTGCACTTATTTGTTACACATTGGATGAGCCTTACAAGATTTATGAAGACTTCAATAAAAAGTGTCAACAATTGGTAACCGACAGTTGGACCGATTTCCCGTACAAAAGTTTGCTCTATTTACTTATCCAAGCGGAAATGAGAATGAGAAATAATGACGATGAAAATAAAAAGCCACAACCGCGAGCCATACATTACCCCATCACTATTACAACTGACCTTGACTACAGCATCGAAGAGGAAAAAGAAGTTGAAGTTACATCTGAGGAAATTGAGGTATCCGTTTTATCTCCACCGAAGAACAATGCTGAAGCGTTTCCAAATAAATCTGTCCATCGGGTGTATCGCGGATATGAATTTGCCATGGACGACTTGGAATTTAAACCTAGAAATCTTGTTGCGTTCAACCATCTCATTCCAGCCACGTCGGATGGGCTTAAACTCGAGAAAAGTTTGGAAAACTTAGGGAAGAGAGTGACTTTGCTGGAAATAGATCAAGTTTCATGGTCATCAAAGTACATTGCATCACTTTCAGTGTTTCCCGTCGAGAAAGAAGTTATTATTTGGCCGTGGATCAAATTTTACGTAGAGGAAAGGAAAATGATTGGAAAAAACATAGAAAAAATAATACTTAAACCTACTAGTCAAAGTTTCACCGGAAACAGCTTAGTTTAGGGTAGTTGTAAAATGGCATTGTTAAATAGTTAGTGGTTGAGGGCTAATTAGTCGATTGTTTCATTTAAGCATTCAGTTGTAAGTACATTCAGAGGATGTATTAAACCTTTACACCCCTTAAAAATGTGCTGGTGTTGTTAATAATTTAATAAATTATGTATATATTTTTGCTTTAACACAAATCCAATATTTTTTTTACTTTCCCATTTAAGATACATATAGTACTATTTAAATATTATAACAAATATAGAAATATACTATATAAATATGCCATGTGATATGTATTCCCATTTTTGCAAAAATGATTGAGTCTTAACTTAAGATGAATTAGTAAATTATCTAACGATAAGTTTGCACTTCTTCGTTTGTCTGCTTTCTGCATCTGTATATTTGTGCTTTTAATAAAGCTCTGGTCGTATTGATATTTCCATTGAGTGTTGCTGGTAAACATTATGAAGCGCGAGCGCTTTTAACACGTTTTACCAAGTTTCTCTCTGCACTGCACTCCAGTAAACAGTGGACGGACATAAGAGTAATTAAATCTGGGATTTGATTTAATTGTTCTAATAATAAGATATTTCCAAGAAATTAATATCTGCAGCATCGCTTGTGCTAAACGTACACGTCACACGTTGATTGTACACTGCTGATACGGTAAGATTACTTGTGTATCGGTCGTTGTTTCGTGTGCAAATCATATGATCGATGATTGTCCATAATTTACTGCCAACTGCTTACTGCATGTTTGGCTTTAAATAAAACAGGTGACTAGCCAGTGACTTAACTATCTAACTGTAGGCTGTAATGCAAGAATAATGTTTAAGCAGAAGTCATTTTTCATTGAAAGTTCATGATGCCCACTTTCTACAAACAGGAGCAGGTGATACGTGAGCTAGGTAGTTTTCCTGAGTGCCACTACTAGGTAAACAGAAAAAGTCGAGTCACTGAGCGACGTAAGGCATTTAATCGTTTAGTTGACCTTGAAACTATCATACTACATTCCACAATTGACGTTAGTTTATTTGATGGTAATGAAGTGAGTTGAAAGTCAAAAGCATTTATGTTTGATTTGATTGCAGGAGGTAAATAAATGCACACAAGATCACCAATACTGAAAAAAGCTTAAACGTTCCATATATAACTCAATTCACGGTTTAGTTAACTGCAGGACACAGACACGAGCAAACATCTTATTTCACTTCAGTCATCAGTTGTTCACGATGCAGTCAACATCACTTCTCAAGGAGCAGGGAGTTTGCCAAATGTAAAATAGTAGCAAATTATAATGTTAAATAGTACAGCGTTACAAAGCTGAATAGTTTGTTTATTTTTATTTCAGATGTGAGAAAAATCTCTCAAAATACGTGTGCCCCCGTTGTGGACTTCCTTATTGTTCCTTATCTTGTTACAAACACGAAGTCAAACATTTACAATGTTCTGAGTCATTTTATAGGGACTGTGTAGTCGAGAACATTAAAAGCGAAGCTAAGCAAAATCCAGAGAGTTCAGGAAAAATGAACGAGATATTGCAGAGATTTCACGAACAGTATAATCAAGAAAATGCCGGTGAAGATGACATAGAAGAGCTGGGTAATTTCCTTTGCCAGAATCACTGTCACTATTAATGCAATAAATAACGTTGGGTTTGTACCTTTTGAAAAAGATTCGGATGATGATGAACCTCTGGACAAGAGACTTACTGGAGTTGATTTAAACAATGCAGATGAAGTCTGGAAGCATTTGTCTGATGAAGAAAAGCAGGAATTTCAAGTCTTAGTGAAAAATATGGAGGCAGCAGGTGGTATTATCCCCGAATGGGTACCATGGTGGGATGAAGAACCGGAAAAGAAATTAGTGGTTGAGATGTCGGAAGATTCTCAGGAAGAAACAACATTCAGTTCTAATAATAAGTTACATCACAGGCAACCAGATGTTTTAGGCAGTATCCCAAAAATGAGTGAATTGACGGTTAAATTTTAATCCTTATCTTTGCTATGTTGGCAAATAATATATTACCAGTCTGACTTTTTAAATTGCCGAAATGTAAATAATTTATTTAATCCAACATTGACTTGCAGAGAGTACAACCTAGTGAGCATGTTGCCAAAGGACTTGTAAACGTGATTAGTGCATACGTTTGGACGGCAAAATTATTTAACGGCGATTTATTTGATGCTATGAAACTTCTTGAAGTTGCTAGTTCTATTATTCACCTGTCATCCTTCTTGAAAAAGGATGGATTGTTCAAAAACTTGGAACATGCTATTGCGGATGTTCCCATGAATGCATGTCAGGTAGGTTTGTATGCCATGCCTGGGTGTTTGCTTTCTATTATCGTTTTTTCATTAGGTATATCTACCGCACTATTCTTTATAAATCACTGATTTTTCTGAAGGTTCCAGAATTCGCGGAAGGAGGAACATCTATCCATTCCAGCTTAAATAGAGATGTGTGGAAAATAATTAAAGGTCCTGAGTCAGTCAAAAATCCTTTATTATCCAAAACATATCTCTTATCGAGTTTAACAGAATGTTATGCAGTATTTGTACGCGCTTCTAAATCTCTGAAGGCAAACGGTGTGGATTCAGACACGGCACGTGGTTCTGGAAGTGATTTTGTCAAACTGTTCCCATCATCTGCACCAGTTCTATCAGCAGATATAAAACTCATTAATAAAGCAAAAAGAAAACTGCTATACTTACTAGCGTTTGCAAATGAATTTATGAGTGAGGGTGTTAATAATTTTATCCCGAAATTAAATAATTAATAATTTATTTTGCAATAGAAGTTAAATGTGATGAGTTAAAATGGGATTTTTGTATTGAGAAGTGTTAAGAACTACAGGTATACTTCATTACCGTCCATAATCCTTAAGTTGTGGAAAATATTTTATTGTGTCGAATAACTAAATTACGCACTTATCGTCAACTTAACAACTGT
The DNA here is from genome assembly GCA_027743935.1 of Sinodicranocentrus sp. ZH6. NCBI lineage: Eukaryota > Metazoa > Arthropoda > Collembola > Entomobryomorpha > Entomobryidae > Sinodicranocentrus > Sinodicranocentrus sp. ZH6. Next base: position 1,844 of record JAHZNA010003603.1, on the reverse strand, counting down.
TTGTATGTCTGGAGGTAGTGTAGTGAGGTATAAATATTCTAGATATGTGATCTGATTTCAATGAAGTTTGCAATGACGCTGTTTAAAGCTGAATGAGCAAATGTGAGACTGTGACAAGTGTTTTTTCTCTGCGGTTTTAATCGCTGAACTTATAAACATTCGAAGTAAATGCATTTTGTGTTCAGTAAATATTATGATATAATTGTCTTTATATATGTCTTTAATTTATAATATTTTATAACATACTATATCATATCCCTCTATTCCCCCTGTGTAAATTTCATTCAGCTGAAGAATGTAGAACTACATATATAACGTACCTAATCTTAATGACAAGTAAATTCTGAAAGATTGAAGCTAGTTGATTCTGGTTTACAATTACATGTCTTTGGTAGTGCCCAACATTTTCGAAGATAATGCAACTCATGGGGACACAGGAAAACCGGAGGTTCCATATAACAGGACACGAACTTTGAGTAAATCTCATTTAAATTTAATGTCATTATCAGCAATTAATCAAATTCAAATCAAACTCGTGAATTTTTCAACAAATTATTGATTTTCCTAAAACATGAACTTTTGGATGAATGAAAGCGATAAAAAAGGATTCATTGTAATTTATTGGTAAATCAAACCAATACCAGTTACATTTTCTTCGCAGTAGTCCAGTTGGTGATATGATTCAAATGATTGACCCATGATCTTTGGCAGCCAAACATAAGCCTACGCCTATGTATTTCTTCTGCATGTGTTCTATGTCACGTTAATAAAGTTTGCAATACAATACAATACATTGTCGTAACAGCCAGCGCAGCGCATACATAATATGCTCTTTCCTCCCACACACGCTTTGGATTTTGTTTCCTCAAACAAACTTGCACTCAATCAAGCGTAATATTCTTGAATGCACTATCTATAGGATCACTAATGAGGCTACTTCGCATATTTCTCTCATAAAGCAATGCTCTCGATCTACTGGAGCCAGACCCATGCTTCAAGTCTTGTCTGCTGTCGGTCAACTTTATTGAACTGTTCCACTCTGACGTATTTCGCAAATCAATCAAAAATCACACACAAACCGTCTACACTAACGTAAAATGTGGTTTGATCATGCTCTGACAATGTGGATTTTCACCATTAGCTGCATGTGCTAAAAAAATTGCCTACCTACTGACTACCTATATACATGCATTCATAATATTTAAAAAGCTTGCGCGTAGTGGCGTAGTAGAGTTTTCTCGCGTAAATGCGTAAAAGTCCATGAATGAGTAGTGTCCTTTGGTTGTAATTTATCAAAAGATAAAAATTACGTCGTAGATGGATTAGAGAACTTGACATTTTGAGAACCAAAGGGATTTGCGACACTCACATTGAAGAATATATTGAGTGTAAATCGCGGCCGACGCATATATTGGCACAAACTTTTACCTCTACCACATTCATTTAATTGAAATATATGTAAAATGAACGACACTCATAGTAGATAATAAATAACATTACTTTCTATAATGATAACATACCGCCTTTGAAATTATAGGTACATGAATGATGATACATAAAATGCTGAATAAAATATACGTAAACACTTAAGTATTGTATTTATTTTTTATTATTAGCCCGAATTTTAGCAGTTTTTTTGTCAGCCTCGGCTTTAGCCTGAATTTCAGCTATTTTTTTAGCTTTTTCTTTAGCCCGAATTTCAGCTATTTTTTTACCCTTGGCTCTTTCTTCAGCGCGAATTGCAGAGCGTTTTTTTGCAAATAAATCAATTTCACTTTTGCGTGTTTTTTCCGTTAATTGCCTGTATTTTGGGGAATTAACGTTACACACCCATGCTTGTTTTT
>JAHZNA010003602.1:0-26950 GCA_027743935.1 Sinodicranocentrus sp. ZH6 | reverse complement strand
AATTTGACGCCTCTTCTAGCCATTTGTGTAGAAAGATTTTGACATAATTTGATAATAATCTACTTAGTGTCTAGAGCTACCCTAGGATATAGTTTAGGCCTAGGCCAAATCATTATTAGCAGATTAGCTGCGTGTCATTTGTTTATTTTGATTCGGACTTATTTCTACTCGTTTTATATAAGTTGTATGGTAAGATAGGTCGTCAAATGAAGCATTTTTTTTATCTGCTGAAATTGTATATTATGTATTGTAAAATGTGTTTAATTCGTCCTCAATTTTGATTTATCATAATGATCAATTTATTCCTGTTATGTTTCAATTTTTCCGAAGAAGATCTTTCAAACCTACGCATGATCTATTAAGTAGAATCGAGTATTAAATTTAAAATAATGGAGATACTCAACAAGCGATTTAAATTTTAATCGGGCGATTATAATCGTCCAAAAGGTTGCGTCGGCAAGCGCGAAATTTAAAAAAGGGTGATTATCCTCCAAAATATTTTAATCCTTTCTGACGAAGCTACAATGGAAAATAATTGATTATTTGTACATTTTAGCTTTGTCTTGAGGAGTCGAGTGCTTTCGCTAGTTAAACGTCTGAGTTAGTTAAGACTTCAATGTGCATTACTATATACGAAAATGTCAAGCATAGCCTTACATATAATACAATTGGAGATTAATTGCCATCTGTATATAATCCGAACGCTCAATTTGGGCGATTATAATCTGTTGCTAAAAACGACTATGTTTAATCGGGGCTGCCATTAATCGCGCTATTTCTATAACCAATGAGTACCACTAATGTTCAGAAGAAAATTGGCTCAAGTGAAATCAAATTTAGTAGATTAGGTTTACCACTCATTATTTCATGGTTTGGAAAATTATTAAAAGTAAACTTCAAATAAATCACAAATGCAATAATTTTATACTGTGAACTGTCCGAATTCTGATACATGCTGAGCCTTATTCAACTTTCCCGTAGTTAAAGTTCATGACAAAAATTTTACCTGATTAAATGGGATTTGCATCGATTTTATTTATTTCAATAAATTCAATTGGGTTTTCGTAATATACGTAATGGATCTCACAGAAATGTTTTGTTTGCATAAAATACGAACACGAATGATAATCAATTAAAAGTTGATTGATCGAAATAGAGCAGCGATGCATGAAAAATATAACTATCAAATAATGGTTATGCCAGTCCATGAATTGTAGTTAAATACAAAAACTTTATTTCAGTTTTAATCAGTAAAAAACAGTAATACTACTCTTCAATGGCTTTCACGTTTTCGAAAGATTAATAATGCCACAGTCCCGTACAACAGAGATAGAGCGGCTGCTAAACACTAAAAATTAAATTTAAAAAACAAGAATTTGCATTGTCGACAGTTTGTCACATTTAACATCAATAAATTGTGTCTACAAATATTGATACTTTTGAATAACTATAATTTCCTAATTGTATTTAGGTCTGCCTCACCCCTGCGAATATTTTCTCTCCTCTGAGGAAATTCGTTGGAGGACCACCATCCCATTTCATTTTTTCAATTATAACAGCAATTTGCTCTGCTGAAATTATATACGCAATTCCTGCCGCGAGGAGGAGAACCGCTGATAATACATGGTATCCAATATCCTATTACAAATACTTCAGAGTTGAAGTAATTGAGGTTTTCCGAATAGAATTTACAATAACTTTGGTTAAACTGACATTCAAAGATTACTTACAGCAAACTTCAGCCTTCTTGATATAAGCATTTCCGAAAAAAGAAATAAAGTTAAATTGGCCAAAGAAATTGTAAAGCACATAATAATCACCGCCACCAAAAACTGTTCCATTGAAATGCCCGGGCATTTTTTATACTCTTCTACATCTTCGTTAAGTTGACAAATCTTGTACATTGTAAACATTGAGCCTTCCATAGTCGAACAACTAGTCTGGTATGCTTTCCAATCGGACTCAAAGTGGGAATGAAGTACCACCCCCATACACACGGCTCCGAGGAGCTTTACGAAATAAAATTTAATTTAATTACTTTCTAATAAAGTCGTATAGACATTCAAAAGCAAATTCTTACTTAACATTCTGCTTACCACAATTGCTATTTTGCCCAATCCCACATGTGATTTTGTCTTTTCCAAACCCATACTTATTTGTTACTTGTCACTGGTTAAAAACACTGGAATATTTATGATCAGCAAATTTTGCAAAAAATATTTAAGTCGATAGTAATATTGTCTGGGCAAATGAGCATTTACCTTTACATGTTGATGCATAACTGGAATCTCCAAAACACTTATTGCGAGCTCAGTTCAATATTATTATTAGCTTGTCGCTATTATGATTGATAACATACGGCTATGTTCTACTCTTGAAGAAGACAATAGTTAATTGTCGAAAGCATGGGTACATAATAAAATATATTTAACAATTATCCATTAAGCCCTTTTTACTCATGTAAATAGGTTAAGTGGTTCTAAGAATTGAATGAAAAAGGAAAATACTGTATACGATAATTTAAAGCTGTTATGTACGCCCAGAAGAAATGCACCACATTTGATTGATAGGTCATCTTATAAATTACATTCGGGAAGGATATGACTATTTATTTATCGTTTATGAATTTTATTGATATAATAGTATGATATGATGACGGTATAAGTTTATCATGTCATGACATACATCAATTACATCATCTAATTTTCATGAGGGTTTCCGGATTTGAATTTATTAACAGCTCCACAAGCAATTGTTTTAGTCGTTGAAATTATATGCAATACTTACTCCGTCCTCAATTCTGAGTTAGCATGATGTCCAAATCCATTTCTTCTTTGTCAATGGGATGGAGTGTTTTCAAATTTGTAAATGTGATAAGAAACGCCTAATTATATATTATGTATGATTCGAACATATTTGAACTTGCTGTTATAATGTTGATGCTAAAAATATCCTTTCACATGAAAAAAGGAATTAAAGAAAAGAAATGTTTAGAACCATTCATTAACATAAAATGGAAAACATATGGATAATATTGAATACTGCCAATCTCACACACATAAAATGTTTGACGTAAAACCATCCGTCCATCAGAAATTATTCACCTTCAAAACTAAAATGCAATAGTCTGTTGACGACTGATTATCTGCTTTAATGGTAATAATTGAAAACGTATCAAATGTTCATCTTCAAAAGTAATTTTCCCAGAGTGGAATCAAATTTAGTGTATTGAGATTCCCATTTCTTATGTCATGGTTTGAATAAGTATTTAAAGTAAACTTCAAATAAGACAAATCAAATAATTTTATACTGTGAACTGTCCAAATTCTGATACTTCGACTTATTCAACTTAGCATAAGTCCATATTGCCATCATCGGCATCTTCCTAACTTTATTTTATAGAATACGTAAAGATTTTACGTAAGATAGGATTATAAGGACATTTTTGGCTATTGAGAGGCTCCTAAGTTTACTTATAGCTTCAGCTATCGATCAGTATCCCTGATCATTTTTTAAGAGCGAATTTATAAAATCGTGATAGTAATGATATCCACAGTGGCTTTATGTCCACCCCCTCATTCCCATTCAATGCGTTGGTAGTTTTCCATGCAAAATGCCTTTCTTAAATAAATAGGATAATCATAATCGATCTCACAAAAATATTCAATGCTGGGATTGCACGAATATAAAAAGGTGGATGATAATCAATTAAAAGTTCATTGTCGAGCACGGATGTACGAAGAAGATTAAATAAGACTATTTAATCAAAATCAATATGGTTATGTTAGTTCGTAACTAGTAGTTAGTCCGTAACTGAAAAATTGTTATTGCAGTTGTTTCCTAAAAAAATATTAAAAGTACTCCGTATAAACTTATCGAATTACATCGAACGGATTAAATCACAGGATCTATAAACTTAACCCATGTGCTGACGCTTGCTTGTAAAAGGTTGGATTTTTGCACTGCTCTAATGAATTTCACAACTTTTGACCTGACCACCCCATAATAGCTTAAAATATTGAAGCTGTAAGAAACCAAAAGAGATTTGTAAAGCCGATCTTGAAATACAAAAACATTTTGTCCTCTTCATTCCTGGCGAATTCTCAAAAGAATCTTAATCTTATCAACACTGGCACACGGGTCATCACATTGATCAAGAGAAATGCTCCCTGTGAAATTCATACATTCGAATTTATTTAAAAATAATCTTGTATTTAAAAATTTAAAAATGAGTTAATGCAACCTTGCTTATCCACGTCGACTTGAGTGTTCCTTCCGATGATACTTTAAATGGAGAATGTCCAACTCTAAATGGAGAATGGATAGTGGTTGTTCAGATATACTCTCAAATAGCTGGCATTAAAAGGCTCAACTGACGGTGCTGCAGTGTCTTCCAGACTTAACGCAGTTTCGCCTTTGAAACAGTGAATTTTCATTATCCACTGGAGCTACTGAAACCACTGGATTCGAAAAACGTTCGTTTTATATTTCCACCTTGAAGCATTTAATGAATCGAATTGAGTCATCATTTTTCGTGTACACTACTTGTGAAACTGATTCAGTTCTGTTTTTACAACGATTTTTTGGGAAAGGAAACATTTCAATAAAATTAATCAAACCAAAATATGAGGAAAGGTTGGAATACTTTCTTTAAGGGATATAACCAGAACCAAGAAGTTGTACAGTTTTCTTTCAAAAATGCACGAAATAAGACTTGCATTATAGCATCACAAAATGGTGTTTATGAAGATGTTTCAGAAATTAGCATAAAAAGAAAGCATTCGGTTTGTTGAGCATGTGACGTCAATCATTTCTCCTCTCCTCCGGACCTCTTGTTTTCGCAAAAGATATCTATTTATTAAGAAATTCGATGGGGGATAGATTGTCAATACAAGAATCTGACAATCAGTTACACGTCGTGCTAATATTTTTTATATAAAAGAACCAAAGCACCGTATCAAACTTTTTATGAAATTGGAACATGAGCAATGCTATATTGATAAAACTTCCCCTACTTAATGATCAAAAATATGTAAAGAAACTCGGGGGAGGTCTATTACAGGTGACAATAACATCAGCATTGCATGCAACCAACATGAATATTATACTTTGATATACCACGACTTTATGTGTTTTGTGCGTATCCATTTTTCATTGTCCAAAGTAGCATTTGACCAATTAAAGCTTCAATTGATTTCTACGAGCACAATAAATAAGTCAGGGGTTAGCAAATGTCAAATGTCGAGAAGGAATAGTTCTCCAAAATTAAAAGTATTTCTAAAAAGGAAAAACAGACATTACCAATTATCTACATATTTTTGAATCAATAAATACAAACAAATGGAAGCACAAATGATTTTAAATATATATTATATTTTAAATAATAAATGGCGTATGTTAGAGTCCCCGGTGCTGTATACCTTTAACTTTTCTTCTTTTAGCCCCACTTTCCATCGACCAAGATGATTTGTCAATTGAAATTCTTACGTGAATGTGGTTTCGAGCTTTTGTAATACATGACGCTCAATCTCCTTCCCTACATGTTCGTCTCCTTCCTATAACACAATATGGAGTAAATTCTATACGTAAGAGTACTTTCACAATAAACCGGACAACAATAAACTGGAAATGTTCACCCCTGTATTTGGACATATTAGATAAAACCCCAATCTCCTCGACCTCTACGGAAAACTGGGAAGAGATCTTAACCATCTTTTCTCCAGGCTTGTAAGCTATCTCGAGCTTTAAAGTAGTCAAAGAGAAAAATCAATGGAGAAAATAAACTCATCTCTCTACCTTAAAGGGCTCAACTGGAGAATCTTGTCAAGGCTGAGATTCTACTACTTGAAAAAATCTCGAAGGTCAAAAAGATAAAGAAAGCACAAGATTATCAAGCAGCTCAATAAACTAGTCACGCGTTTTATCAGGAAAGCACTTGACAACTTTAATCGCTTGATGAAAAGCTCAAAACGGGGGAATTTCATGATAATCTGTTTCCTTTAAAAAATGTTATCTTTTAGGAAGAATCTCCCTTTGTTTGGGAGAATGGCTCGACATGGACTTCTCGGATGGATAACTTCTCACGAAATGATTGGAATCTGTTTAAAGGATATCAGTAAGAACAATAATATTTCTCGTCATTTTCAAATGTAAGTCATTCGGTCACTTGTCAATTTGTCGATTTCAACGTTCAATGGGGTATTCAATTCACAAATTCAAAATTGTAAATTACGTTATTGACAATGACAATAATTATTCCGCTTGTGGCTCTGCCACAGGTATGCAAAAATAGCAATATGAATCTTAATCAGACAGGCAATTATTAATTATCATCCGCGATCAAAACGTCAAAGCTCTGAGTTGTTTAACAAGGGCAGTGTATTGTTCTCAGTTCTCATCAAGTCAGAGTTATGATATTCATAAATTCGGCAATTCACAGACAATTCAATCAATTATATTATTCCTGATAAGCTAGAAGTTGCTTCCTAGTGATAAACATTTGTAGCGCAAACTCCTTCAAAAAAACAAAGAAGTGATGCCATTTCTTTTCAGCATTTTTATCGTCAGCCTCAATCCTGTGGTTACACTCAGTGACACAATGAAGCCTTACTTGCCCACGGTTTAAAAATGTAAACTGTGATGCTGTGGTACTAAATTTATGTATGATTATAATCCCTAATTATGTAGAATGTATCCTATGATTTTGGGCAAACTCAATATGATTATAGTGAATGACACTTGTTTATTGTTACATTTTTACTTATAGCACGCAATTTAATAAATATGAAGGAACAAATTATTTTGTTCATACAGCTATTATAAATATAAGTTACAGTGATTTATAAATATATATACATATATATATATATAGATTTTATTTCCGTGTTCCGTTTCCATTCATTTTGGTGGTTATCTTGTATTTGTGGGATTCATATATGGCTTTAGACGTTGTATGTGTTTGCCGAATTCTGTTGTTTTTCAGCCCTCGTTTTCGGCTTATTTGAACCCTAAAACAATGTATTTTTGTGATTAAAAATCTTATACCTTGATAATATGACACAAATTGTTATCTGAATCTTATGTAAAACCGTTTTAAAGCTACATAGCCAATATGTCCTTACCTGTGCGGCAGTCCCTACAAAAAAGAACATAGCAGCAATTACGGCTAAAATGACCACAGAAATTTTGGGTAGCTTCATGGTGTGATAAACAAACGCAGCTTTTTTTTAGTTTTGGGTTGATATATTCAAGACAAACACTGACTGAATCTATCTTTTAGAAAGTGCTTCGACAATAATAATATAACTTTGAAGATTACATCAACAGCACAAGCTATTAAGCTAAATTACGCGTAAAATAAGTGTCATTTAAGAGTTAATAATTACGTAATTAATATGACATTAAACTGTATCATATCACCATCCAATTTCTTTATGCAAGTTATGCACACATTCCTACTTGTACTAGATCGACGGAACAACTTGGAATCTGATACTACGCTAATAAACATTGATTAACTATTGTTTCTTTTTAAGTATGTGTTTTTTCTTAATTACCGGTCCACCTGCACTATTTTCTAGCTTGAATCGCTTGCACAAAGAGAACAAAGTAAGCTGCCACCGCCGCAAGGAACTGCACGATAAAAACAAGTTTTCAATTTAGAGCAATTATTTATAAAATCCATATAAGTGTAGATAACATAGATTTTTAATAAAGTTATTATACTTACGCTTGCCATAAAACGAAAATCGATGTATACAATGCTTTCTCCTATTCCCAAAGGGCTAAGATTATCAAGCCGGAATTCTTTATCAACTGTATTCTTGTCCAGTCCAAGTGCATCTTCTGCAGAGTGTAGCCAACAGTTAAAATCATGTTTCTATGAAAAAACATTAATTAAAAATATTTTAAAAACTATAAGAGTATTTTTTTTTTCAAATAATTTAAAAAGGTTTGACAAACATAGTTAGAAATATCTACGGCAAGTCGATAGGTAATAAAGATCTTCGATATGTTTATAAGCATGAAAAATCCTCTAATCCATTCAAGGTGGAGGCAAGTATGCATGAAATTCAATGTCATTATCATGCTGATTATTACAGTAGATGGAAACATATCTTCAAGGACTGCATTTGCGGTGAAACAAATGGAACGTAGCTGATTGTGCATTTTGATGATTTTATCCGCTTCATCCCTGTCACCCCTTCCTCTTCCTTTTGAAGTAGGGTTGAATGACAAATGCTTCCGTGGAATTTTATTCCTCAATTTTCTTGTGGACAGCCAGGTTGTGGTCGTTATCAGTAGAAAGATGTCGATTGGGCATGAGCAGATGATTCGCCAGACAATTTTCAGTAAAATGCCAACTGATCCAAATATGACATCATCCATTTCATAAGAACCAAATATGATGCTTTCAGTCACATTTGTTTGATTGCCAGCATTTTCTAATTCTGATGGACTGGGCAAAAAATAAACGGTGATGTCAAACTGATTTACAGTCAGAATTTCTTCCAAGGTCCAATAATCTAGTCTATCCCATACATCCAAGCCAGCAACTGTGTATACAACGGGTGCAATTGCTGAAAGTAACTGAAAAATTGTTATCACCGTTGTGCCCTAAAATTATTCAAAGTAAAAAGGTGTTTAAAAAACCTATCACGTAAGCCTAAACGGATTTAATCAGATAATTTTTAAACAAACCCATGTGTTGACGCTCGCTTGTAAAAGGTTGGATTTATGCACGGCTCTGATAAATTCCAGAACTAATTCTTTACCACTCCATAATAGCATAAAATATTGAAGCTGTAGGAATACGAAAGAGATTTCAAAGCCGATCTTGAAATACAAAAACATTTTGTCCTCTTCATTCCTGGCGATATTCTCAAAAGAATCTTAATCTTATCAACACTGGCACACGGGTCATCACATTGATCAAGAGAAATGCTCCCTGTGAAATTAATGCATTCGAATTTATTCAAAAATATTCTTGCAGTGTATTAAAAGTTAAAAATGAGTAATTGCAACCTTGCTCATCCACGTCGACTTGAGTGTTCCTTCCGATGATACTTTAAATGGGGAAACTCCAACTAAGTAGTGGTTGTCAAGATATACCCCTAAATAGTTGGCACTGAGAGGCTCAACTGATGCTGCTGCAATGTCTTCCAGACGTAACGCAGTTTCTGTAGTACGCCTTTCAATCAGTGATATTTCATTATCCACTGGATCAACTGTAACCACTGGAGCTACTGCAACTCGAACCGCTGAATTCGGCACACTTTCGTTTTCTATTTCCACCCTGAAGCAATTAATGAATCGAATTGAGTCATCATTTCTCGTGTACACTACTTGTGAAACTGATTCAGTTCTGGTTTTACAACGATTTTTTAGGAAACGAAACATTGCAATAAAATTAAAACAACTAAAAATTGAAGAAAGGGTGGAATGCAATACGTTCTTTAAAGCAGGCAGAGCACCAAAACTAAGAAGTTGTACAGCTTTCTTCCAAAAATCAACTAAAATAAGACTTGGATATAGTATCACAAAATGGTGTTTATGACATTGTTCCAGAAATTAGCATAAAAATAAAGCACTTGGTTTGTAGAGCATCTGACGTCGATCATTTCTCCCCTCTTCAGCCACGTCTTTTATACGCAGAAGATATCTATTTATTTAGAAATTCGATGTGGGATAATTCGTCAATATAAGAATCTGAGGTACACGTAGTGCTAACATTAATTTTTAATAACAGGCAGCCCACCGTATCAAACTTTTTCTGAAGTTGAAACTTGAACAATACTTTATTGATAAAAATCTGTAAAGAAACTCGGGGGAGGTCGATTACAGGTGACAAGAACATATATACATTGCATGCAACCAATATGAATATTATGCTTTAATATTTCCCGAGACTCTTGGCCTTTATGTGTTGTGCGCACCCATTTTTTCATTGTTCAATCAAAGTCGCATTAGGCCAATTATAACTTTTATTGATTTTTACATGCACAAAATGTAAGTCCCGGGTTTGCAAATGTCAAATGTTCAAAGTAAACAGTTCTCAAATAATAAAAGTATATCAAAAAGGAAAACCAATTGTCGTTTAAAGTGTATGCTAAATCAGGCAATCCTACATATTTTAAATAAAACAAAATGATATGGCTAATGATAAATAATAAATAATAATAAATTAAATATTGTAATGCCTGAGTCACCAACATGTACTGAGTCATTTATGTACATATTATAGCATGTAAAGGAAAAATTCAACGGTAAAAACATGGTATACATTAACTCCATCCCTCCATACCCTCCATGGAGGCAAATACAGCAAATTAGGCCCTTATAATCAAATTATACATCACGCGGCATTAAAACCATTATGTGTATGGAAGGGAAAGAGCACATTTCTTAATCAAAAACATTTAACCCTTGCATCCTTGCGCTCACCTCTATTCTCAACCCTTTAAAATGGGTCAGATTACGTAATTTTGATCCGCTGCAGAAATTAAACGGATTAGAGGTGGGTCCTGTAAGTCACACCACCTATGTAGTTTTTTATGCTGATTTGATTTTATGCTAAGTTAGCATAAGTCCATATTGCCATCATCGGCATCATCCTAACTTTATTTTATAGAAATACGTAAAGATTTTATGTAAAATTGGATTTTAAGGGCATTTTTGGCTATTGAGAGGCTCCTAAGTTTACTTATAGCTCCAGCTATCGATATCATTTTTTAGAGCGAATTGATAAAATCTTAGTAATGATATCCATAGGGGCTTTATGTCCACCCCCTCATTCCCATTCAATGTGCTGGTAGTTTTCCATATTAAATGCCTTCCTTAAATAAATAGGATAATCATAATCGATCTCACAAAAATATTCAATTCTGGGGTTGCACGCATATAAAAAGATGGATGATAATCAATTAAAAGTTCATGGTGGAGCACGGATGTACGAAGAAGATTAAATAAGACTATTTAATAAAAATCCATATGGTTATGTTAGTTCATAACTAGTAGTTAGATATTAAAGCTTCATTTCATTTTAAAAACTCATCGTCAGTGCTGCTGTTATTCATTTCACGTCTTATCCCTTACGAAACATAAAAAATGCCACAACCCCGTACAACAGAGATTGAGCAGCTGCTAAACACTATAAATAAAATTTAAAAAACAAGAATTTGCATTCTAGCCTGCTGGACAGTGTGTCACATTTAACCACGATAACTTATGCAAAATAATTTTATTTGAATCTTTATTTGCCTCACCCCTGCCAAGAGTTTCTCTCCTCTGAGTAATTTGAAAGGGGTACTGCCTGCAACCAGAGTAATTTTATCCGTGACATTGGCAATTTGCTGTGCTGACATTATATACACAATTCCTGCAGCAAGGAGGAGAACTGCTGATAGTACATGGTATCCAAGATCCTAACAAACATTTTGAGAGTTTACTTTACTAAGATTTTCAACTTGAATACATAATCACTTGGTTAACTTGACTTCCAAAAAATTACTTACAGCATACTTCAGCGTTCCAGATGAAAGTGTTTCCGATAACAGAAATAAAGCTAAGTTGGCTAAAGAAATTATGAAACAGATAATAACCATCGATACCAAAAACTGTTCCATTGAAATGCTCGGGCATTTTGGAAACGTTTTTCCTCCCTCGAAAAATCCACAGATCTTGTACAATTTAAAATTTGAGCCAGGTATATCGACAAAACGAAACTTGTATGTTTTCCAGCTCGAATTAAAGTGGGAGTGAAGTACGACTCCCATACAGACCACTCCGAGGAGCTATATAAGAAATAAAATGAAATTTAATTACAACAGATTAAAACCCTACAAGGCATTTAAAAACAAACTGTTAATAAACATTTTGCTTACGACAATTGCTATTTTACCCAATCCCACAGGTGATCTTGCCTTTTCCAAACCCATACTTATTAGAAAATCCGAAAAAGTTTCTGCCGATCCCGATATTCTCTGTGTTAATGAACATAAACATGTACATGCATTATGTTCATATGGCCATGGGATGAATTATCATTGGAGCTTTATGCGTGCTCTGTTCGATATTATTATCAGCTTGTCGCCATTATGATTGATAAGCCACGATTCAGTTAAGTGGATTGAAGAATTGAATGGAAAGGAATATAATGTATAAAAAATCGTAAAGTTGGAATTTACGTGTAGAATAAATGCATCACAAGTGACGACATTGATATGGCATGTTATGAATGACATTCATTCTAGATGGACATTAGGAGTTATTTATCTTTTATGAATTGTATTCATACATTATTATGACGTTATAAGTATATCATGTCATGATGAACATCTCATCTTCGTGGGTTTATTTTGATTTGAACTTATTTAAAATATATAAGGTAATTGATTTTTGATTGTTGAAATTGTATTCAATACTCGATCCACTCTCAATTTGGATTTATCGTAAGGTCCGACTCCAAGATCAGTTAACTTTTGTTGTTGTTAGGATACCTGGCGAAGGGGGATCCGGTATAAGGTCTGGTCAAGTGAAGGTTTCTTTCCGAGTAAATTCGAAACTTTTTGACGACTACCAGCAGAGATGTTGGACCTGAGGTCCCGTTTGGNAAGTTAACTGATCTTGGTCCGACTCCATTTCTTTTTAGATGAGCATATGGAGAGTTCTCAAATTTGTAAATGTGCCAAGAACTTGGTATCCTACGTAACACGACTCTATCATCCCACTGATCATTAAATGCTTCAAACTTTGACCTCAAAGGATGTCTATCAAAAAAGGAACATAGGTGCGAGTTTGTAAAGTCAGCTTTCCATGTATAAAGAAGCTTTAGCTTTTCCCTTTTCAAATCTTTTCCAAACCCATACTTATTTGTAAATTTTCACCGGTTAAAGACACTGTAAATGTTTATGCTCAGCAAATTCTGCAAAGTGTCAGTCGATAGTGAAATTCTATATATTATATGAATGAATATAATGCATTAATCGGTTGATGTATAAATTGAATAAAATATCGAAAACACTAAATGCTCACGGTTATCACATTTTTAAATGAGCCAATAACTTTGTAGCCTACGAAACACGATCATATCATCCCACTGATCATTAAAAGGGTCAAACTTTGACATCAAAGAATGTCTTTGCACATGGGTTTCGAAGAGGGATTAATTACATGGTAGACGTTATATAAAGGTCATATAATGTATAAAATCATAATATAAAGGTTGGAAATAATATCAACTCTTTTCATCTATTTACCATCACGATCTATGACAGACAGAATAGAAGCATTAATGTAAAAAAAATGATGATAGTCAAAATAAATTTGAAAATTCGTTATTTAGCATTGATGCACGAATTAGGAGACAATCAAATTTTAAAAACAACTTTTTATTTATGCCTTGTCATCAAATTATCAAACTCATAAAAATATTGGTCAATTGAGTCATCAGTCCTCACTCATCAGTATCAGGAAAACCTCTCTTTACAAGCTTTCTCTTCTCCGAAGTATTAAAATTGCCACAACTCCATACAAAAGGGATTGGGCGACTGCTAAAACCTGTAAATTAAATATGTATTTTGAAAAAGTATTTTGTATGTAATCACTCTGGAAAGTGGTCCAAATTGAAAGTACAAGTGTTTTATAATGTGTTTTGCTTTCCTCACCCCTCCAAAAACTTTTTCCCCTCGAAGGAATTTATCAGGGGGATTAAGGGCAACCAACTTTATAGTTATTTTATCCTCCATAACCACAGAAATTTGCTGTGCTGACATTATGTACACAATTCCTGCCACAAGAAAGAGAACCGCTGATAAAACATGATATCCAAAATCCTTTAAAAAAATATTTGACTGTTGGTTTTTTGAGCGTTTTATTTGGAATTTATAATGATAATAACTTTGT
Source organism: Sinodicranocentrus sp. ZH6 (assembly GCA_027743935.1). Lineage (NCBI taxonomy): Eukaryota > Metazoa > Arthropoda > Collembola > Entomobryomorpha > Entomobryidae > Sinodicranocentrus > Sinodicranocentrus sp. ZH6. The sequence goes on along the minus strand of JAHZNA010003602.1, from coordinate 13,048 downwards.
TATATTGAAAGTTAAAACTTACAACATACATCAGCCTTCCATATGTAATCCTTTCAGTAAAAAGAAATAAAGCTAAACTGCTCAAAGAAATTACAAAACAGACGATATTCACCGACACCAAAAAGTGCTCCATTGAAATATAAGGACATTTTGGGTAATGAACTTTGTAAATATAGCAAATCTTGTACAATTTAAAGCTTGAGTCTGAGTCGTTTGAAAAACGAATCTGGTGTGTTTTCCAACTCGACTCAAAGTGGGAGTGAAGTACCACCCCAATACATACCACTCCGAGGAGCTTTAAGAAATATAGTAAATTTAATTACAACCCATTTAAAACCTATAGACATGATATATATATGGTACAATGGTACTTACGACAATTACTATTTTAGCTAATCCCACGTGGGATTTCACCTTTTGCAAGATCATTCTTATTTTTGCACAAAAACGCTTAATTTTTACAATGAACGCTCAAAGTAAAAACATTTACATTCGTGGATTTTCTTCGCAAGAATGAAATCTGCAGCTGCAAGGTTCACAGTGTATTTTATTTAATATTATTAATGTGATTTGATAAAATATCATGGAGATTAAAATATGCAATGTTCGATGCTGTTATCAGTTTGTCCTAATTTATATGTAAGCCTATATGAGTGATAATCCTTGACATGCTCAATATGTAAAACCTTAGCTTTGAATGGTAAGTGATCCATATAATAATAACAATTTTAGGTTTGAATTTTCCGTTCGGAGTAATAATGTAATGACATTGATATGAGATGAAAGGTTTACGACAATTCAAACGATTTTTTTAAATATTTTTTATGTGGTTAAAAGCATGATTTGATATTTGTGGCGTTATAAGCTAATCACTTCATGACGTACATTTAATATTCACCTGCATTTATTCTGGTTCGAGTTTATTTTCACATTTCACTTGTAAATAATCTCTTAGCTAGCCGACAAAGAATTTTATGCGTATTTTTTTGAGTATGCTTAGACATAAAACGATGAAGAAAATCGAATAGAATACAATCGCTTTTTCATCGAATCAAATCTTAGTGAGTGGTACACTGGGCGACAACCATTTTCTGGAATTTTGCAGCTATTTCGTTAAACTCTTGGTTCTGGCTTGGGTCCGCTTTTGGTAGTACTGCAAGATGATCCTTTTCATGAAGCTTGGTAAACTCAACTACAGTTTTGCTCTCGTTTTTAGACCCCTCAATGCTGAACACGTGATAAGCAGTGTTTGATATTGGAATGGTGACTGTCATTAATTCGCAATTTTTTAGGGTTAAATTCCTTTCCTGTTGTTTCGCCCAAGCACGGAGCTTCAGCATCATTCGCATAATGATAACGCCGTGCGTAACAATTAAAATTGTTTGAGGCTTCTCACTCTGCCGGCAATCTTGGATCAATTCCTTTAATATTAAGATTAGTTAGAAATTTACTTAACACGACAGAACTCATTCAAAACAAGAGGAAAAGAGGAATACCTCCAAAAATTCAGTAATTCGTGCCTCCATATCAGCCACTTTTTCTCCACCTTCAACTTCAAAATCCAACATGTTCACGTTATCCTTTTCAGCAGCAGCAACTACATCTTTAAAAAGATCGCGAAGTGGTCGATTTTCATAAATACCGGTATCCTATCATGTTCCATATTTAAAGTTAATCATCATTTAATCAATAACAATACTAAAATTAATTAAGTTACCCTTTCTCGAAGTCTTTCATCTTCCTTCAACTCTGGCAACTTGGCTGCATCCATATTCGCAAAGATCTCTTTTGTCGTGTCCAATGCTCGAGAAAATGTGCTCGAGTACGCTTTTGTGAACAGGATGTTCTCGTCTTTGAACTTTTTTCCAAGGAGGGATGCCTAACAAAAAACGAATTCTAAACGAATCCCTGCAATTAATAATAACTTGATATCCGTGTCTAACCTGTCACCTGTAGTAAACCTTTTTCAGTTATCACGTCATCTTCATGTGGTAAATTCATCAGCTCCACGTTGTCCTTAGACTCGCCGCTAAAATACACACAACAATTGTTTTCCTTTTAAGCAACTCAACAAACTATTTTTTTTACCAAACATTGAATAATGTTTTCCTCTTACTGTCGAACTAGGTAAATTGTATTTGTCATTTTGGTCCCTCTTTAATAATAATAAAATATTTCCGAATGCAAAATTCCTCTCATAGGTAAACTCTCTGCGGACTACTACAAGCTAAACTCAGACTAATGCAAACGTGTACAAAACAGAATTTATCGTGATTATATTTTCAAGAACCAACACATGCTAGCAAGGCATGTCACGGTAAAAATCCTTGAGAGATAATTTAACGTCAATCAAAATCAAAGAAGATAATTGAGTCACGTGAATAAATACAGTCTTCAGGTCCAGGTATATTGCCTGCAGTTTGTATAAATTCATTCCGGTGGTGGTGGATCTCATGGTTGACGGAAATTGCTGGAATACCTTCGGAAGGATAAAATACTGACCCACACATTTTATATGGTTTTATAATTAACGTAGGATGTGTACATGTTAGCGATAAATTATGGTTGCTTGATAAAATCAAATCAATCAGCACAAAAAATATAGGTATGTGTAAATCATTTTTAGCATATCATTTATGTTTTAATAAAAATTTCCGGAGCGTTTATTGACAACACGTGATAAGCAGAGGTAGCCAAATATCTGCCGATGTAATATGCTAAACTCAATGAAAGCCTTAATAGAATTTAGAATAGAAAGGTAGGACTCAAAGATAAATATATGTATATTTACTCACAATAAACCATTATTAAGCATTTTTGCTCTTATATGATTTCAAATAATGAGAGAGAATGGTATGCACGAGAGACCCTCATTTTTACTGGCATGAATGGCTCCTGACAATGAAGAAAAAAGTCAAGTGTTTTTGTTCCAGTTGAATAGTCTACGTCAATAAAGTTATACCGTCTATTAGTATGAGTCCGTAAATGAGTAAACATAGTTTCTTCTAATCTCAAATGGACGGAGCCAATATTATCTTTATCTTTTTGTGTTTTTCACGGATCAGAAATGCATATGTACTGAAATGATCCTTATCTTTGACCGTGCTGCAACCTAAAGCTGTAAAACGTGGTATTGATTAATACACCAGTTTGCATAAGGACAAGCCCCTTCAATTTAACACACTAATGTAAGCAATTCTGCAAATCCTTCACCATTGCTTTCGTAATGTCAACTTTTTCCTGGTAAGTAGCCGTCAGATTAATCGAAATGGGTAAATCAGCGGACTGTACATATTCATTGATTTTTTAATTTAAATACATAAGTACATGTAGGTAAATGAAAATAGTGTACACCTATTTAATGCGTAGTACATTGAGTGAGTGTAAAATCTATAAAAATTCTGCTAAAACCTTGTCCATCTTATCTTGTGGCTCGGCTTTGCATGCAGTATATAAGTTTATCACTTCATGACGTACATCTAGTTTCTCTCAATGACTTATTTCAACTTCCTGTTATTATTTTGTTGTTTAAAAAATCAAATTTAGATCACCCAAAATAATTAAGGAACAAAGAGCTTTTAGAACCAGTCATTAACTTTCAAACAAAATGGAAAAAACCTAACATAATTTTTTCAATTTTACGTACTCAAAATATTTTTAAAAATCCATGTGTCCGTGCGATCTGGAATCATGCAATAGTCTTTTGACGACTGATTATCAGCTCTATTTTAAAAATGTTTTATACAGTGTTTGCATTAAATAAGAAGATGAATAATAATCCATTAAAACTTCATTGTAGAGCAGAGATATACAATACAAATAAGATGACTAATTACTATCAAATAAAAGCAATGGTTATGTTAGTCCATGACTAGTTGTAAATACAAAAACTTTATTTATTTTTATAAAATTCAGTAATACAGCTTTTCATTTGCTTTCGCGTCTTCGAAAAATTAAAATTGCCACAGCCCCATACAACAGAGATTGAGCGGCTGCTAAATCATACAATTAAATAAATGCTAATATATTATTTTATTTGTATCTTTGTTTGCCTCACCCCTGCAAGGAGTTTCTCTCCTCTGAGAAAATTCGGAGGGGGACTGCCTCTCCAGTTTATATTATCAACCACGCGTGGAATTTGCTCTGCTGAAATTATATACACGACTCCTGCAGCAAGAAGGAGAACCGCTGATAAAACATGATATCCAATATCCTGTTAAAAACCCATGGTTTATTTAATTTACGTTTTCAATTTAAATTTATGAAAAATTAATTAAATTGACAATGTTGGCATAATAAAATTGGATACTTACAACAAACTTCAGCGTTCCAGATGAAAGCGTTTCCGAAAAAAGAAATAACGCTAAATTGGCAAAAGAAAGTATGAAGAAGATAATAACCACTGATACTAAAAACTGCTCCATTGAAATGCCCGGGCATGTTTTATAACGATCTTGATTGTTTTCGAAAAAGCCACAGATCTTGTAAAATTTAAAATTTGAGCCAGACACAGCCCCAAAACCAAACTGGTGTGTTTTCCAACTCGACTCAAAGTGGGAATGAAGTACTATTCCCATACTAGCTATTCCGAGGAGCTATGTATAAGAAATAAAATTTAATTTAATTACAACCGATTAAAAACCTATAAGGTATTTAAAAACAAATGCTTCATTAACATTTTGCTTACGACAATTGCTATTTTACCCAATCCCACAGGTGATCTTGCCTTTTCCAAACCCATGCTTGTTTGTAACTTTTCACTGGCTAAAGACACTGGTAATTTTTATGTTCGGCAAATTTTGCAAAGTGTCAGTCGTTAGTGAAATTCTATATGTGAATGAACATAATGCATTCCTCTGTTGATGTATAAATTGAATAAAATATCAAAACACTTGATGCTTGCTCAGTTCAATATTATTATCAGGTTGTCACCATTATGATTGATAACCAATGGATTAGTTATAGGTGGTAAGAAGAATTGAATGGAAAGAAATAACTTGAAGCTGGAATTCACGGGGAGATAAATACACCGTCACATGTGACGGTATTGATAGGGCATTTTATGAATGGCATTCTGGCAGGATGTTACAATTTATTTATCGTTTATGATGACGTTAAAAGCTTATCACATCATGATGACGTACATCTCATCTCATCTTCATGGGTTTATTTTTATTCTAACTTATTTCAACTTATGAGATATTTTTCGTATCCGTTGAAATTGCATAATAATATGATGTATTTTGAAAGGTGCTTAATCCGTCATCAATTTGGATTTATCATAATATTCAACAAATCCAAAACTAGATTTGCATATAATATTACGGATGTTGAATTGTTCTTTTTTTGGATATTTAAGAATATTTTTACTACGAAATCTCATCTAATGTGTGACTTTCCTAACCCATATGCAGCTTTATTGTGTCAACGTAACCCAAATAGGGGGAATTCTTTGGTAGAAAGATTTAACAGTCTTAATTGATTATAAGACAAGATAATCCTTTAATAAGGTGTTAAAAAGTATCCGTTACAATCAGATGTACTTGGTCGCCCTGCTTTAACACGAAAGAAGCACAGTGCACATTATGGAATATGCCTTTTTTATTTATCATGATCATGATCGATCACAGGCGAGTATATATGCTGTGTGACTGTGTAAGCATGAATTTAAAAAGATGAATAGTAGATAAATTCATTAAAATATCCAGACATTTTGAGTAATGACCTTCAAAAAATCGTAAATCTTGTCCAATTTAATACTTGAGCCAGGTACAGCTAAGAACTAATGAGCAATTAATACTATATATATACAAAATTATGACTCGGATTCATTCAAAAAATAGGTTTTTCCATAGAATCGATGACGGAAAATCCGAAAATGACATTTATAGCCCCAGACCTAACCTCGCTGGAAGTTTATTTCCCCAAAATAACGGATATATTCTCTAAAATTGCATCTTTGCCATCTCAAATATATATATGCCTCAGGGGGGCATTTAGGTTATAAATGTCCATTTAATATTTTCCATCATCGATTATGTTTACTAGAATATATATAATAATTATTTATATAGAGAAACCTGTTTTTGGAATGATTTTGCGTCGTCCTAGTCTATAGTTGATAGTATTTGCTCGTAAGAAAATTGGAGGAAAACTTAATGTGCTTACGATGAAATACTTTTATACCTATGCGCACGAAAGATTTCAGCTTTCGAAAAATTGTTCTTATTTTTGACTAAACAACGCAGATTTTTTTCGGTGGTTTTTTATTCTTTGCATGAATGAAAACTGCACTTTGCATAAGTGCAATTTTACCTATTTACGTGTGATATGATAAAAATATGAGGATTAAATGCGTGCACTGTTCGATGTTATCATTAGCTTGTCTTGATTCATATTTAAAGCCATATGATGGTGGTTGATAATATGTTAATCCATGACGAGATGGTGAATATAACCTTACCTTTGAAAGGAAAACAAAGTGATACTAACAATAACGGTAATTTATTTTAAGGTTGAATTTACATACGGTATTATGACGTAAAAATTATGTGAGGGGTTTATGACAATCTATGCAATTTTGTTATGTATATATGGTTAACAATTGATAGTACTGATATTTATGAGTGTGATGTTGTCACAAGTTGATCACTTCATGACGTACATTTACTATTCAACTGCATAAATTCTGGTTCGAACTCATTTCAACATCATGTTATATTGAATCCATTTACAATTAGATAATCGACAAAGAATTTCATGTATTTTTTGAGTATGCATGAATATGAAACGATGAAGATAATCAATTCAAAATCCATTGCATACCAAAGATGAACGAGTAAAAGGTGCCCATTGAATAAAAACCAGGTACTTTTGATAAGGAATCATATTACATTTTGTTTATGCCTTTCAATGGAATTTAAAGTTATTGTTAGTGAGTAGTACACTGAGTGACCACCATTTTCTGGAATTTTGCAGCTATTTCGTTAAACTCTTGGTTCTGGCTTGGAGCCGCTTTTGGTAGTGCAGCAAGGTGATCTTTTTCATGAAGCTTGGTAAACTCAATTACAGTTTTGTTCTCGTTTTTAGACCCCTCAATGCTGAACACGTGATAAGCAGTGTTGCCTATGGGAATGGTAACTGTCAGTAATTCACAATTTTTTAGGGTTAAATTCCTTTCCGGTTGTTTCGCCCAAGCACGGAGCTTCAGCATCATTCGTATAATGATAATGCCGTGTGTAACAATTAAAATCGTTTGGGGCTTCTCACTCTGCCGGCAATCTTGGATTAATTCCTTCAAATTCAAAATTCATTAGAAATTTACTTTTAACACCAACGCTCCCAAACAAACAAGACAAAGATGAGAATACCTCCCAGAAGGCAGAAATTCGTGCATCCAAATCAGCCACTTTTTCTCCACCTTCAACTTCAAAATCCAACATGCTTACATTATCCTCTTCTGCGGCTGCAACTACATCTTTAAAAAGATCGCGAAGAGGTCGATTTTCATAAATACCGGTATCCTATCATGTTCCATATTTAAAGTTAATCATCATTTAATCAATAACAATACTAAAATTAACCAATTTACCCTTTCTCGAAGTCTTTCATCTTCCTTCAACTCTGGCAACTTGGTTGCATCCATACTCGCAAAGATCTCTTTTGTCGTGTCCAATGCTCGAGAAAATGTGCTCGAGTACGCTTTTGTGAACAGGATGTTCTCCTCTCTGAACTTTTTTCCAAGGAGGGATGCCTAACAAAAAATGTCAAATGAATTAATTCAATTAATCAAAACTTGACATCCGTTTCTAACCTGTAGTAAACCTTTTTCAGTTATCACGTCATCTTCATGTGGTAAATTCATCAGCTCCACGTTGGCCTTACACTCCCCACTTCATGAAAAAAAACGACAAACGATTCCCCCCCCGTTTTTTTAGGAATTTGATAACTAACTATTACAAAATTGGGATTGCAATATGCTTGCTTCACTTACTGTCGAACCAGGTAAATCGTACTAGCCATTCTAGGCCCTTAGTAATAATTTAATATTTATGGATATAAAATTCCACCAATCCAGGAAAACTCACAATATATGCTAGCGTGCACAAAACAGAGTTGATCTTGCTTTTTTTCAGAATGGCAAGGGGTAGCATGAAGAAAAAAAATCCTCCAGAGATTACGAATTACGATATTATATCAGTCACGGCAGTCACGTGAACAAATATTCAGTTATACTGCCTATATAGTCTCTTGAACACAGTCAATAGTCTTTGTGTAACATTCATTTTAGAGGTGATACTGGATAAATATGATGCCCATAAAAAATCTCTAATAGACCAAACATTTGCATAAAAAACCATTGGTAACCATTATCATTGTTCCTATCATACCAAAATGATGATATACAGATATATATATATGTAAACGCAATATGTATGACAGACAAATACTGAAACTGAAATACTGACTTTTGGTCATCTTTACGTGGTCATAGCTCTGGAAGACAGAAACTGGATACAAGCAGAAATGCATGTGTACGAGATGTCCTTATCTTTGACTGTTATATGCCACCCTGTAGAAATACCGATGCTGGAAAACATGAGATTGATATTGATAAACTCCAGTTTACTAATGACAAGCCACTTCAATTAAGCCCTTTGAGGTAAGCACTTTTGCAATCTCTCACCCCATATAGCTTTCGTACGATCGATGTCAATCTCTTCCAGGTAAGTAAAGCCGCCATTTTAATTGAAATGGGTGAACGGTACATTTATTCATGGAATACTTTTCAAAAATATACAAGTACATATAGATAATAGATATATGTAAATATTATAATAGTACAGTGTTTACAATATCTAAAAATTCTGTAGTAACCTTAAAAAAACCTTTGCAACTGCTTTTGTAAATGAAACAAGGTGACTTTCATCATCAACAAAGGTTAATTCTATTGAGTAGTGCACTGGGTAAGAGCCATTTTATGGAACTTTGCAGCTATTTCGTAAAACTCAAGGTCGGGGTTATGATTTGGAGCCGCTTTTGGTAGTACAGCAAGGTGATCCTTTTGATGAAGCTTGGTAAACTCAATTACAGTTTTGGTCTCGTTTTTAGACCCCTCAATGGTGAACACGTGATAACCAGTATTCTCGACGGGAATGGTAACTGTCAGTAATTCACAATTTTTCAGGGTTAAATTCTTCTCCTGCTGTTTCGCCCAAGCGCAGAGCTTCAGCATCATTTGCATTATGATAATGCCGTGAGTGACAATTAAAATTGTTTGAGGCTTCTCATTCTGCCGGCAATCTTGGATTAGGTCCTGTAGTTAAAATTCAAAGGGAAACTTACTTAACGCCATCAAACCAAATAATACAAATGAGAGAGCTAAATACCTCCCAAAAGGCAGAAATTCGAGCTTCCAAATCTGCCAATCTTTCCCCACCTTCAACTTCGAAATCCAACATGTTCACGTTATTCTCTTCAGCAGCAGCAACTATATCTTTGAAAAGATCGCGAAGAGGTCGATTTTCATAAATACCAGTACCCTATCAAGTTCCATATTTTAAAGTTAATCATCATTTAATCAATAATACAAAAATTAATCAAGCTATATGATATTAATTAAATAAGACAGTTCAGCTCACCCTTTCTCGAAGTCTTTCATCTTCATTCAACGTTGGCAACTTGGCTGCATCCATATTCGCAAAGACCACTTGTACCGTCTCCAATGCTCGAGAGAATGTGCTCGAGTACGCTTTTGTAAACACGATGTTCTCCTCTTTGAACTTTTTCCCAAGAAGGGATGCCTAAACAAAAAAATTAAAATGAGTTCCTCCAATTAATAAAACTTGATATCCGTATCTACCTGCAGTAAACCATTTTCAGTTATCAAGTCATCTCCATTTGGTAAATTCATCAGCTCCACGTTGGCCTTAGACTCGCCTCTAAAAATGCCCACCAACAATATTTCCCTTTTAAAAAACTGATTAAACAAACTATTCATTAACTTTTATCAAATAACGAATATTTTTTGTTACTTACTGTTGAACCAGGTAAATTGTACTAGCCATGTTTGTCCTTTTTAGTAGTAATAAATATTTCCGAATAAAAAATCCTCCCAACAGGTCAGCTCGTCACAATCTAAACTCAATCATCCAATCATGAACTAAAAATTAGAAAACATTTATCAGGTTTGTATTTTGAGAACCCACACATGCTCGCAAGACATTACATGTAAAAAATCATTCCGGTATCGTGTGAATATATGTACAGTATCCAGCTATACCAGTTGTGTGAATCCATTCCGTGGATTAAGACGATACACAATGAAAATCTCGAGAAGGGATGAAGGGAAAAAATCATGGTCCATGTAAATCCCTGCAATACATTCGGAAGGATAAAAGTACTGACACACATCCTATTTGAGTATAATGTGCATACATGTTAGACATAAACTTTTTAAGAATTTTACCTCAATAAAGCATACAAAAAAAATTAGGAAAAGATCCGGAGAAATAACAATAATTTCTGAATCAGTTTATACGCTTGGAGCTCATATTAAGGAGGAAAGGTCCTTCGAGGATTTTTTGAGCCCTGACCTTTGGCCTGAAGGTTGTCTTGTCAAACGTTGGTACATTAAACGTGATACTAGACTGTCAACCAGTGAAGCCTTTTCTAGCAGTGAGACAGAAATTAGAGCGGAAACTGAAGAAAAAGTTCTTGACGAATTGTTAACTGAAAATACACCGACCACCCCTGATGAAGCCTGAAGTTGAAATCAAAGTTTCCAGCTGGAACTGCAGAGGACTGAAGTCGAAATTTGACTTTTGTAAACTTTTACTCAATAGTAATGAAATTGATGTTTTGATTCTTCAGGAAACCTGGCTACAGGTAGCAGAAGATCACCTCATGTCACAAATTCACGATTCCTACGATGGCATTTCTTTTTCGGCAATTGATGAAACTAAGTTTCACAGAGGACGGCCTGATGGAGGAACTGCATTTCTTTGGAAGCGTGTATTGACACCGTTCATATCGTGTAAGAAAGTGAACTATAGAATGTCTATTTTAACTCTAGGCTCCAACGAAAGATCTATTGATATTGTTAATTGTTATTTACCTACTGTTGATAATTATGACTTACAATGTACCTTCTTTTCTGAGATTCCCGTTATCTGTGGTCAGAGCTCAAATAGAATAATCTTTGTTGGCGATTTTAACTGTGACCCATTTAAACATGCTAGCTTCAAAGATCTGTCACACACTGTAAAACAATGTGGTCTCATGTTCAGAGATATTGTGATGCTTCCAGAAAATACTGTGACCTATTATAGTGATGCTAATAATTGTAAAAGCTGGATAGATCACATTATATCATCTGATAATTTGTCCAAAGATATACTTGACATATCAGTATTTGATCCGACTCCTAGTGATCATTCAGCTTTACCTTTTTCTTTGAAAATTAACGAATTAGGTTGCGCGGAGTATGTCATTAAAAATAAAAATATGATTAATTGGAGAAATGCCTCATTCTGGGAGCTACAGCAATATAAACAAAGTACATTCAATAATTTTGAACGATTACGATTGAGCACATTAGATACTACTGATACAACTGTAATGTATAGTGAAATTGTTTCTTCTCTCTTCAATGCCGAGACTATAAATTCAAAGCAATTTCGAAAATGTGTGCCAGGCTGGGAGTCCTCCGTAAAGTCTTACTATGATAAATTTAGGCATTTATATGAACTTAGTAAAAAGTTTCTTAACAGTGAAAATATACTAAGTCAACTGAAAGAGTCAAGGAAAGTATTTAAAATAAAGTTAAGACAATGTTAACGTCAAAGGGAGAATATTCTAGCAGATAACTTGGCTGAGGCGCAAATCGAAAATAATAACAATAAGCTTTGGTCACTCATTAAGAAAAGTAAAAGTAGTCATGTATCTTTAGCTCCAAATATTGTAGAAAACTCAAGTGGCCAAAAAGATATTCTTGAATTATGGCGAAGGCATTATGCGAATACTTATACGAATTCACGTAATCTCTCGGACTTAATTAAATCAGACGCTAAATTTGAAGCTATAAGTTACGACGAACTTTTAAGGGCTTGCAAAGATCTTAACAAGGGAAAATCGAGAGGTCATGATGACCTTTGTATTGAAAATATCATGTATGCTCATCCAATTGCATATGATGCTTTGCTTTCCCTGTTTAACGTCATATTACAAACATCCGAGATTCCTGAACAGCTCACTGAAGTTCTCATAGTTCCTATTCTCAAGAAGAAAACTCTTGATAGTACGAAAATTAGTAATTACCGTCCCATTGCACTTGCAACTTGTATCTCGGAAATTCTGGAAAAGATTCTTCTTAAAAGGCTTGAAAACTTTTTAGAAACATGTGAAAATCAGTTTGGCTATAAAAAGGGAGTTGGTTGTGAAACAGCAATATTTGCATTAAAAACGACTATAGAGTATTACAAAAAGAAAAATATATATCTTATACCTAGACTGTAGTAAAGCCTTTGATTGTGTTGATCATCGAATGCTAGTAAATAAGCTAATTCAAAGAAATGTACCTGCCTACATAACTAATCTTTTCATAATGTGGTTTGATGTGCAGATGTTTAAGGTCAAATGGGCAGAGAAAGTCTGTGAGTCATTTCCGGTTAGACAAAGTGTTAGACAAGGTGGAATTTTGTCCGCGTATCTGTTTGCTATATACACCGATAACTTAAGCCTTGAGTTAAATGGATTTGGCTCAGGTGCTCGAATTCTTGGAAAGCTTTTCAATCATGCCATATATATGATGATGATGATGCCTTATTTCCACTACAATGGATGCTCTAAAATCACTTTATGATATTTGTAAAAACTATATGACTAGTCACAATATTGTTCTCAATTCTTCAAAAAGCCAGCTACAATGTTTCTGCCCGAATTATCTGTATACTGTTCGGAATGATATTTTCTTGATATTGGATGGTATTGAATATCGACATTTGTGCTTTGTAAAATATTTAGGTTACAATTTACAAACTAAATACGT
>JAHZNA010003601.1:0-16415 GCA_027743935.1 Sinodicranocentrus sp. ZH6 | reverse complement strand
CATTCCAAGGCAACATATTTAACAAACAATTGGATCAAGGAAAGGAACAGATTTCCATTTCCCTAGCCTCAACATTTTTACCAAGCAAGCAGCCTTCGCAATCAAATATAAATTTTGTCAACTGGAACACCCTCCAAGAAATTCCTGCCAACAATGACGTAAAAGATGTCTTCGTCAACACTGGTAAAATTTCTCCAGGTGGGATCCAAACTGAAGGTGAGCTACAAGCCCATTTGTTCAATAAACAATTTAAATCCTTTTAAAAAGCCGAGTATTTATATTTATCCCAAATGAGTAGCTGTAACACCTACACAAACTTAATTTTGTCTCGATGGGAACTACCCTCAATCAAAAGGATTAGATTGCATAGAGTTGTGACTGAAGAGGAAACCTTTACGGCATTGGCTGGTTTTATAGACAAGTATAACGAAACACCTACCCGAGTTGAGCTTGATGAATGAATCGGCTCTGGTTGCCGTCGAGTTTATAAAAAAAACACTTGAAATTTTTTTGGTATTTGATGACAAAACAGATATCCATTGGGATCCAGCAGACGTCGCAGGAAGGAAACTTTTTAGTGCAAAAGACCCTCAGAAAGTGCATTATCATGAAAAAGTAAACCCCATTCCAAAGTTCACCCAGGAAGAGTAGCATTAAAAATCCCAAAATGCCCCCACGTCCCCCAGGCCAAGGGAATTGAAACTTTCTGGGCTCTGTGCAAGAGCGAGTATCTCCAAGCGAGAGGATCCACCCAAGAACATCCGAGGATTCAAAACCGTTTGGAGAATATTAGCAAAAGAATTGCAAACAAATCGTGAATAACAGGTTTGCAAAATGCCGTAAAGAAGGGGAGAAAAATCAGGAACCACGGGATTGGAGGATTTGAATAGTGATGGAATTTATAGACTATTAATTGGTGTTTATAATGGTATGAAGTTGATTAGACTAACCACGTATACGTAAAAGTTACGCCGTTTTGAAATTTGTATTTTTGTATCTGAACCAACCTTTATTCCTGCATGAGAGAGATGGACTCGTGTGTTTACAGCCACTCGAAATGAGTTTATTGATAACGAAGCCAGTGGACTGAGGATGTTGGTCTTTTGCAAATGACGTCAAATTGGTTCTCTCTTGTCCGGATTATGAACCGCTGAGCTGATAATTTTTCTTCCATTATCAGCCCTGTTGATTCTGCAATGCAGCCACTTGTTGTTTTGAATTTGCGAAGAGCATTGATGTCAATGTTGCTGGTGACAAATACGTCTTTGGTTGAACTATCTTCACAAATTTGCAACAGAACTTTTAACCTCTTCGGGCGTAATTGTCTTTCAATGTAGTATGTTGGCAAGAACAACATAGCTTCTGAAAAAATTTCCGGCTCTATCAAATTAGCAAGCAAATTCCCTTTCAACATCTTAAGAAGATTTTGGTTTAACCCAAAATCTTGTAGAGTCATACCACCGCATCCTTGAAGCAGTATTTGCCTCTGGAGCGGCTCCGATTTACAATTGCCTCTAAGATCTGAATAATCTGTAACGACCCTGACCCGTTCTTGCTGGAGTTCAAATTAGGTAACTGCAAAGTTCACGTCATTGGCCCTTTTTCAGTGATTATTATGATGTTGACTACATGAACTTCAAAGGTGTGTTGTTGTAGGGTGGCCAGTGCATTTGCAAAAGTCATTTTGCTTTGACAAGTCACTACAATCACTGGATCGTCTTCAAAATTTATCACATGCTCTCTAAGGAACTTCTTTAAATTTTTGGGGAAGTGCACAGCGAACTTATGCGTCCGAATGGTTTCTATAATTCTTTTTCAGTGATGTCAGCATTGGTTGCAGAAATGATGACAAAGTATTTAGGGTTGTCTTCACTGATAAAGTCCAGTACTCCTTCAGGAGGGCTTTTGAAGTCTCGCGAAGTGTCAAATCCTTCAGCAGGCTGTGGCAGGTTAGCAAGGCAGACTGGAATTGGCTCACCGGACACTGCAAAACTGCTCATCAGGATTTCAAAAGAACTGACGATGAGTTGGTTTATTGCGTGAAGAGCTTGAATAACTTCTTCATAAGCGCTTTCTCTGGTCATCAGGATTTCATACAATCTGCTGGCCTGCTCGTATCTGTCGTAGTACTTCATTGTACGCTGGTTTGAATACAAGCAATCATATTAGCAAGCGTTAATTTTTGATCAATTACAAAGATAAATGTAAATGTCTTACCATGTCCCATTCAAATTTGGAAAGAATGTTATTTGCAATCAATATCGAACTCAGCATGGCGTTGCATTCTGTGTTGTTTACAATACAAGCTTGTACAACTTGCCAAGCATGTAATTCTTCTGCCAGTCCTTCATCCTTCTTAAACCTGTAGCTCACTATGCCAAATTGGAAATGATTACTTTCTAAAACCAAAGCAATAATAAACGTTTTAAATTAGATTTATTAAGGATGTCACTTTAAGCACTTTTGTTTGGTTATGTATGAGGTTTGCAATGGAATAAGGAAGAATTTATTTATTCACTTAAGCAAACAGAAACTGTGTTTGAACATCATATTCATATGTAAATGCAAATAAACGGTTATTACACCCAAGCTGAGCACACATGAAATGATGATATGCAATCCCTCTTGAGTAAAATTATAGTTGCAATCTATGTTATACATTTATTTTACAACCTAAAGTGAAGTGACATAAACCAGAGATATGAATGGTTCAATATTCAGCACCTATTCATGATACATTGTATATGAAAAATATATACATATTTTGTATGTATTTATATCTACATGATCATTTTTGTTATAATATCCGGCAAGTTGAATCACCGATAAGCTCATAACCTTATTTTGTTCGCCAAAAGTCAATAAGAACGGATTGGCTAAGCATGAAAAAATCGTTCGTTGACTTCCTAAATCGACGGGATTCTTTCCCGCCCACTTCAGTCTAGTTTTTCAGCTTTGATTGAATCAATCTCATTTTACTTGGTTCCATAAAAATAAGTCTGGCATGTACTAATTTACATGTTTGTAAATTTAATTTACTTTTCGACTCCTTGCATTATTTAACCAAAATGGAAAGAGTAAATGTGGATAAAATGGAAAGTAAAACCTCAGATTTGAATTCACTTTATGAAATTACGGCTACGAAAGAAATTACAAATTTTAACGATGAAAATCAATTTATGTTAACAAATACAACATTTGTAAACCCTCAATTAAATCAGCGTACATGGACGTATATAGAAACAAATACAACAGGGAACATCCACTCCATTTTACTAGACCGCTTGCGATGGTAATCGAAAAATATGTTATGCTTTGAATTGATTGTGAGTGTTTATTTTAACAATGTTTTTTTTTGTTTTGAATCAAAATCAGTGTCACTTCAAGTAAATGGGCAATGATAACCGCTTCCATTTCAATTGTTACCTTGGCAACAATATCCTTATGCAAATTATATTTGAGTTATAATGACATCAGCTCAACATTAAACAACCCATTCCAAGGCAACATATTTAACANCAACATTAAACAGCCCATTCCAAGGCAACATATTTAACAAACAATTGGATCAAGGAAAGGAACAGATTTCCATTTCCCTAGCCTCAACATTTTTACCAAGCAAGCAGCCTTCGCATTCAAATATAAATTTTGTCAACTGGAACACCCTCCAAGAAATTCTTGCCAACGATGACGTAAAAGATGTCTTCGTCAATGCTGGTAAAATTTCTCCAGGTGGGATCCAAACTGAAGGCGAGCTACAAGCACATTTGTTCAATAAACAATTTAAAATTTATGGTAAACCTGGTTTTTGTTCTATTGACGTAAAAAATCCTCCAAGCTTGTATTTTAAAAAAGCAGAGTATTTATATTTATCCCAAATGAGTAACTGTGACACCTACACAAACTTAATTTTGTCTCGATGGGAGCTACCCTCAATCAAAAGAGTTAGATTGCATAGAGTTGTGATTGAAGAGGAAACCTTTAAGGCGTTGGCTGGTTTTATAGATAAGTATAACGAAACACTTACCCGAGTTGAGCTTGATGAATGTTATTTATGCCCAAGCCTTGATTGTGACTCCTGGCATTTTGGAGTTTCCGGAGCATGATTTTCAGTTTATTATAACTCGGCGAAGAGACACAAGCACATTGTTGTAAAATTACTGGCTCAGATTTTTTAATGAGGTGGCTGATTGATATGTTAATAAAGTTTTAAATTATCATTGCTGTAAGCAGCTAACCACACAAACATAAACATATACCAACTCTTGGAGAGATCTGAGCCAGTGCTAGAGTAGCAAAGCAACAGGTTTTTAGAATAAATATGTCGCAATCAACAACCTTAGCATGTTTTTCCTGAATAAAACAATATTTGTGATGAAAACTATTATTTAATTTGCATTATCAACAATAACATCATAAAGGCTCCGAAATGATAAGTAAGTTTCCAAATGGGCGAAGACTGAAATTCCTCAAATCCGCTGATCAGCCTGCAAAATTTTGTATTTAGGGGTACTTTAGCATGAAAAAGACGAATCCTCAGAGAAACTGGCCACACTCCGTACCTAATTGCCCGAAAATGGCAAAAAAACAATTTGAAATTTCAATTTTTATCCCCCGCCAGGGCGATTTTCAGGCACTTGGGGTTGGAAAGTGGAATTTTTTTCATCGGATTCTTTTCACTCATATTAAAGTACAAATTTTCAACCAAATATCTTTCACCCCCCTCCATTGACCGGATAGGTCTTAAACGTCTGAGTGGAGGTATAGCTTAATGTTTTTTACAGGTGAGAAATCAAAATCAACATATTTACACAAGTATTGAAGAAAACTGTAAACCGAAAGTTTTTTCTTGCAAGTTATAGCAGACATTGGTTGAAGAAGAAGGCAGTATGGAAATAAAACAAAATAATACAATATGAGTATTTGACAAATATGCACACCGTTCCATATTATTTTGGTGCTTGTGAATAGCAATTGATTTTTTAAATGTATTTGCTCCAGTTGCTAGGCAATCCTGACTCAAACAAAGGGAAAAGGTTGTGGTAGCTCAAGCCTTTTATTTTTCCTTATGGAGGGATACGAAATTCAAAGTCAACGTGGATAGAACGAAAACCTTAAATTATTAATATTTTGGCTATATGATTTATGTGGTAACTGTTTACAATTGAAAAGCATACGTCTGCGAATTTACATGGAAGGATATTTAAGGTGGCTCAATTATATTATTTCAATGCTCGAAAACTATTGTTTTAATTGAGGTCGGCGGTTTTAATGAAATGTTTTAGAAAATATCAATATCACCAAACCGAGCCCAAGCGGAAAGTTAATGAAGTTTTTATAAACCCTGTCCACGTACTAATAGACGCAATTATTTTTTAATGTAATTAGATCTAAAAAATATTTTTACATTCAAAACACCTCTTGACATAGCTTTTGAAAGAAACACATTTATTTGTTGTAGATATATATTTATAGAGCCAAAACAATTGCATGAACAGTATATAATATTAATTAAATAAAATGTAAAACAGCTTGTTATAATCTTATCCCATCAATCACTTGCTTTTTAAGCATATTTTATCATTGATGTAAAGCTAGTCGAGTTTTGATACTATTTCAAGGTATAAGAAGTATAGCATTAGTAACATTTGAAGTTAGTATTTCGATATAATTAATGATAGTACTTTTGCTCAAAGCAAAATGATCCCCACAATAAATTGGAAGTGGCTGTTGAGCCCTCCATTTAGCGACAAAGTAATAGTCTCTTCGAATCCTATTGTGGCTCTGCCACTGGCTACCTTTTCTTTTTAAAAAATCTAAACTTAGAAGTCTAACATTAGTAAAAATATTAAAAAGAAAAGTAGCCATCCCCAATCCACCTAAAAAAATACAAACAGAAATAAAAACGAAAATGGGAGGAACACGATCATAACAATTAACACTGAACCAAGCTGATGAAGTTAAAAACATTTGAGACCATATTATCAAATTTCGAATGTGTCCACCTATCCAATATCTTCCCAATTTGAAGACTAACATGTTTTGAACATATAACTCCATAATTTTCAGTTCTCCAAGAGTCCCCTCATTGTCCAATTTCATTAAACATTTAAAACTTTCTTTTACCACAGTAGATAATATCAATGGAATGAATATAATTACTAACAAATATCTCACGAAGATAATCATCATACTAATCATTGTCAAAACCAGAGAGACAAAGAAAGCAAAACAGATATCAGCGGTGGTGCGGAAAAATGGTGAAGGAAGAAAAATATCGGAAAAAACAGCTGTAAACGGATCTATCTCCAATAAACAAATTATAATGGAGATTGGCGCACCGCAAAGGATTACCACAATCATCAAATATCCCATGAAGAATCCAGCCATATCAAATCCAGTGAGTGTGATAGCTAAAAGGAAAGCACAAAATTAGATAAAACTTGAGAGTAAGCTAAATTAAAAACTTACTGTAGTTAAATTTGTTTCCGACAAAGAAATTAAACGTGTTAATGAACGTTCCATTTGAAACACAATTTGTGGCTGTGGCAAACAACAGCATGAAGTGGCAAAGGAAGACAAGGGCTCCGGCAATTTGTAAAATATCCTGTTTCGTCTCCTCCTTTGAGTAAAATGCCTTGAGAAGAATATATCCAGAGCAGGATATTGTGAGAATGGAATGCGAAAATAGAAATATATTCCAGAGAATTGACTTCCATGATTTTTCTTGCTTTTTCAGTTGAATCACGGATTCTTGTATTGACAGATCAAATACACAACTGGGTATTTTCCCATATGTAGATTTGTATAACTTTGTGACATTTTGGATTAGCGATGTTGTCGCTGAAGAGGATTCGAATTCAATGTTTATTGTGGTGGCCATGGTGAAATTATTTTAGCTAAGAAAGAGAACTGACTTGTTCAGTAAAAAGCTGGAAAACAACTGCAAAGTTCTTTTTAGTCTATTCTCGAAGGATTGGCGAAAATCGGAAAAAGTTTGCCTTTAAAAGTATGTCTTGTTTTTAATTTTTGGTTCAGTAAAACCATGTTTTATTATTGATTAAATGTGAACTTTTGAGGTTAGAGGTTTACAGGATAGCTTATTTCACATCAGGTATGCACATAGTGAAGCGAAAGTTTTATTTGAACTCAATTTGACGATATTTGATTCGAGGAGTAAATAATTTATTTATGAATAGAAATTGTTTTTTAAATGAACATTGGTAGGCTGGAAAAGCACAATATAGATCTATGCCTACTATGGATGTGCAAAATAAATCAAAATTTGATGGAAGAAGGTAGAAAAAGATTCTTACTTTATTCCACTGGGTTTCGCCATTCTAATGTAATTTCAAGATCAATATGTGCCCGCATGTACAAAAACTACCTGAAAATGTTGTTTTTGAGCTTAACTGCAATCAATAAAGTTGAAGGATAAGCTTTGTCTAAAGTTTTTTTTGTATTTGCTCAGTAAAACTGTTATATTGTAAAATTCCAGCATAAAATTTAAATTCAGTTAAATATTTGTTAACGTGACTATACGTAAGAGAAGTTTAATATAAAGCCATATTTCTCCATTTCTACTTGAATCATAAACTTTTTTATTTTCATCCATGTAATCCATATCCCAATTGCTGTGTTTAAAAAACTATTTTGAATTGTATGGCGCAACTGTAAAATTAGCTTCCTGTTTTACACACACTGGCTCACGAAAATTGCACTATTCTAAAGATATAATGATATTTAAAAAGTCTTGAGTTTACATATTGGTGCAAATATCTGTACCACTTCGGACTAACCACTGACAGTTAAAATGGCTAAAATTATTACCTTTTGAGAATTTATTACATAATATGCACGTTTATTCCTCCATTGATCTGTAACTTGAACATGTGAAAGGGGTAGCCATGGCTGATGTGATTTTGACAATGGTAGAAAATATAAAGTTGTTAAGTTTTTAGTTAATTAAGATATTCACTATTTAAGAACAAAGTGAAACGCTCAACAGCCATTACCAATTTATGCTGGAAAGAGGATGGCTTTCGTAAAAATGTTATGATTAATTTCTTTGATGTTTTAACCAATAACATTGTAAACGCTATTCTATTTATTAAATAAGGAGATATTTATATTGATGTTTTAAACAGCAACATTACTAAAGCTATTTTGTTAATTATAAAGTTATTTGAATGCATTGCTAAAATTTACTGCTTAGACTAAACAGTTAAGGGTAGAGAGGATTGTTTTACGAATCAAAAACAAGTTTAATATTGTGCCATGTTTTTAAAACAAAATTGTCAGTAGTCAGTAGGATGAAATGATTTGGTTAGAAAAATAGTTATAATAGCTTCTGAAAATGATTCACAATAGTTGGTATTACTAATAAATGCACAAAAGTTTAAATGTTCCAATTTCAGCTTGTTTGAAAATTTAGATGCGAGTAATTTAAAAGAATTGTTCCCAAAAACAATGGTTTGCTTTACAGAAATTAGGTAAATAAATCCAAATAGACAAAAAATTGTTGGGCATAATTCGTTTCAAATTTAACATTTAATTTTTTTCTTCTCATTCTTCAGTCAGGGTCTGGTTCTTTAACACACGCCTTCATTAGACGCTTTTGTTGACAATTTGATGCTATCATAGTGGCGTCTACAGGTTATTTATTCCATTTAGAAAATAGATCATACAAAATTCGAAGTCAAACTTGGCAGACTTTTTAACTTTAACCAATTTAGCCAAGTCTAGCTTTTAAAATACAATTCTGCATGTTGCAAAAAATTTAAACAACATACAAGTTAGGTTCACGACATGACTTGATGCTTCTTGTAATATTAAGTTGAATACTACGAGAGTTGAATCTATAACAAGTCATTTTTCGACGAAAGCTAGCTGAGAGTCCGCTGATGACCCTTACTTGTAAAAGTCTTTAAAAGTTTTTGAAGTCATCACCAAACAAAACTAGCTCAAACCAAATTTCCTTTAATAAGCCATTCATTTTTAGATTGTTAATATTGCTATTTGGGAACATTATTTGCCGACATTTCAAACCATGTAAATTGTTGTTTTGAAATCCCCAACTACAAATACAAATACGAAAGTATTATTAAAATAATAACGACAATTTAAACAAAATCTTTTCTATAGAATTTTTTAAATTGAACTTTCCAGCTTGTGAAGATGAACATATATGTTTTTCGAAAGGAACTTGTCGCTAAACAGTATTACCATTATTTCAAACTATTATTGTAATTTCTGCTATTTCCCAAACAGAAAACTAGTTTAACAAATTAAGTTTCCCGTCTGGCTTAAAAGATTGATATTGCTCATTCTCATGCTTAAACCAGAATTTAAAACAAGTCATAAAATCACAAAAAGGTTTCAACATGGTAAACAATTTAAGCCATTTTCCTTAGTAATTATTGAGCAATGGGAAAACCATTCCCTTGATATTTTCCCAAATAAACTATCTTTAGTTCTATTTTGACCATTGTAAAAAACACAGCATTTGACTTTCCTTTCCTATTCCTTTTTTTGTTGCATTTTTCTCATCGTTACCATGACAACCACAATCCAGATGGAGGAAACTCCACCAGATCTTTTAATAAGTCCGCTAATGCGCCAAGCAATATGTATCTACCAATTCACATACCGTATAATTCCTTGTTGTATACTTGACATTAAACTCGAACACTCTATTGTTCGAATAAAACCTCAAAAACAAGGCTGGGCGTCAGCATTTTGGAATATTTTCGTATTTCTATTTTCCCTCTTATCAATCTTTTCTTGTGGAGTAGTTATTTTCAAAGGAGTTTACTGGAAGCAGGGATCAATTTTGAAAATCATCATAGCTATTCTAATGACCTCAAATTGTATCTTTATGCTTGCAACAGGGAAAGTCTTCTTCGTCCAGAAACATTCAATATCTGCCTACAATCTTTTCCTCGAGAATTACCTCAAGTTGCGTAAGTTTCGAGAGTACTCATGTATTTCTTGTAATATATAAGTTCTAATTTGTTTTTTTTCACAGCAATCAAACCAAAGCAAAGGGACATGTCAGGATTACTAATGTGTTATTTTATGGCTGGAATCATCCTATTTCCGCCGCTTGCCTCCATTCCATTTTGTCTTTTGGGGATGGACCCTTTTCAAACAGTATTATCAGAATTTTTTCTCTCTCATCCATACTTCCGTTCTGGATCAGAGATACTTGTATCTTTTTGTATTTCATTTATCCTCACAGAGACCGCAGTAATAGGTTTCTTTAGATACTTATGCCCCATCTTATTTATTCCAATTTTGCTCTGTATAGCAGTTCAGGAGGGTTTGAAAAGTTTGTTAAATTTGGAGAAGACTCAACCTCAAGAGAAAATTCTCCAATTATATTCCCAGATTAGGATCCTCTCCCCCTTGTTGAGGAATGGGATGTGTGGGATTATGCAAAATTTGGTTATATGGAGTAACATATTTCTTACCGGTTTAGCTTGGCTGGTTGTCAATTGTTATGAAGCTTTACCTTCTTTCATTGTTATTTCCTGTACCGCTGCGTTTTTTGGAGGGATGGGCTTGGCAGTTTTGCTCTTTGGCATGGCAACAAGCTTAACGTTGCTAAGTGAGGAGTTGGTGGAAAGGAAAAATAAAGAGTTTCGGATATGCCCAGGGCTGAAAAGCAATTATATTTTGAAGGCCAAATGGCGCGCACAACTACCTTTGCCGGTGTACTGTGGGGAACATGTTAAAATAGGTAAAGATGCTAATACACGTTATTTAGAGGGGCTTATCAATAACATTACTGATGCTATACTTCTAATTAGATAAGCCAAATTTAATGCCACTCATTGCCATACTATAAGAGTATCATGTCTTAATAATCTTAAAGTTTAAAGAATGCTTTTAAGAAATGTGTAAAATGAAATATAAGGTATTAAACAAGTAGAACCCTGTGTAGTTTACTCTTCTTTAACTTATTAAAAATAGCAGATTGTTTATTCACCAACAGCTATTCGCATTTACACGTTAATTGTAAAGATAATGCTGCTCCCTCTGTATTGTTATTCTAGTTTTAAAAATAACACTTTTTAATAGTGAGTTTCTGTGTGTAGTTCATGAAAATGAGCTGCATCGCGGTTCTCTGCTGAATTATAACCGAGAAATTAGAGTTTGAAGTATATGCTTCTACTAAATTTATTTTTTCATTAAACTGGAACCGGAAGTTAGTGGAAAAGTAGTTTCTCTTCTCATTCCATCATTCCTCTCTTTAGCTACCCACTAGATATTAGAGTTGGATTTATAAGAAAGTCACAAGATTTGACTATAATTGTTTTCTTTGAGCATTTCCGAGAAGTGAAAACTGGCGAGAAAACTGTGTAAATATTTGAGTCTTTGGAAAGGGATTTCATTTCAATGCATAACTACTTTAAAAATTATGAGTTTTGAGGATCTGTTTATTTGTTTGCGGTGTCATAAAACTTCCCCCATGACACTCTTTTGGTGATTTCCTATAGGTTCAGAACATTTTTTTAAAAAGAATAGCATCAAATATTGTCGTTCATATTCCCATATTGATCCATATAACATACAATCTTGTAGTTCTCCTTCTCAATCCAATCCACAAGACTTACAATTAGTCGCTCATTCTTCCAAACACCATAATAAGTATATACATGCAATACTAGTATTGATTTTGATAAATAGGAAAAATTATACGCGGTTGACTAAGATCGCTGTAGAATTGAACTACATAGACATCGCTGGAAGAATTTTCAAAATTTGTGAGCATACTATATAATATACTGCTCGTGTCTGTGAGTGAGTCTTAATTTTATTGATTGGTTGAAGAATGTAAGTACACAGACAGACTGCTTCACCATCCACATGTCAACTGATGGATTTGGTTGATTAGTAAAAAGATCGGATGTGATGATCTCGGATTGGGGCTAAGAAGTAGAATATTCATCATTTTTTTTGCGATAAACGAGCATTAGGCATTATAATGCATTTATAAGGTATGTATCCCTTACAAGCTTACATATTTGGACCCTTTGAATCACTTAAATATTGTTTTTTCCAATCCACGATTTCAGCCAGTTTGATGCTGCAAAACTCAACAAAAAATATTTACAAAAGGAATCCACATTAAACATACCTGAAACATGATGAAAACTATATTTTTGTATGTAGCTATCCTTCATCTTCATCATTCGTCATATAGTCATAAATCAGTCACAATAATCATAAAAAGGTCTTTAATGATGTATGATTGTAAATATTTTAAATCGTGGGATAATGCATAGATGAACAAAGCTGTTTTTCCACATGACTTTTCCAGCTTAATCATCTGATCTTCTGTATAATTACATATTTTAAGCAAACAAACAATTTATTTAATTCTCATCTGCAATCCTATACAATCCTATAAAATCATCAGGGATTTCCGTTTTCTAGTTTCCTACAGAGTCACAGATGAAAATCACATATAGTTTTTTTCCTTCTGAAAAGCCACCAAGTACATGTATATGGGTAATGTCTTTTTTATTCTGTTTTAATGAGAATTATACGTGATGTGTTTTTATATTTCATCTCGCACTCATTCCATTCCCGAAATGAATTGATCTTGATTATACTTGCTTTAAAAATATTCACGTTTTATTCTTCACGACAGTCCTCTTCCCTGACAGTTTTGAGAAGGAAGACGAAAGCAAAGAAAAAATAAAACGTAAAGTTGATGATGCGATGATGACACCAACTGAGAATAGATAATATGGACATTTCAATTACCAAGTATGTGCAACGAATGGAAAACTTTGTGAATTAATGTCAGCCTGTTTCTTTTATCTGTTTAGTTTTAGTATTGTAAATTGCAATATAAAAGGCAAAGTTTTGAAGATTAAACTTAATACTTAACTAAGCACAAAAAAGGATACATCCGGTTTTGTCCAAAATCTGAAAATGATTCTTAATAGTTGTCATAGCAAGGGAGGAGTGTTTTTTGTATTGCTGTTATTTTCCACAACCTTAGCGGATTTATCCACCTTTGATTTTATTATTGGTAAAATCATAAAATATTTGCAACAAGTTTCATTTATTATTTACTGGACTAATAACAACTTTTATTTGTAGTTGGAGCAGGACCTGCAGGATGCGTTTTAGCAAATCGTCTGTCTTCAAATGAATCTGTGAAAGTGCTTCTCCTCGAGGCAGGCGGTTTCCCTGAGGAACACATGTCCATACCTGCAATGTTCATTTCATATCTTTCAAATCCAAATGTTACCTTTAGGATGACGTCTAAGCCTCAGAAAAAGGTCACTTTTGGAACCAACGGGGTAAAGTGAAACTGACCAATTTTGTAAGTTATTTGAGAATAGCTTTATTAATTTTTTACTTTCAAAATTATTTAGATTGGGAATATTCTGCTTGGCCGAGTTTTGGGAGGCTCTACATCAATCAATAATATGCGATGGAATAGGGGCAGCCCAAGAACGTACAATCTTTGGGCAGAGATGATTAATGATCAAAGCTGGAATTACACGAGTTTGTTGAAATACTTTAAAAGGTCGGAAAGCTACATGGGAGAATTCCCTTCTGGTATGAATTTACTTCAACATGGTGTATTTATTTTCCTAAATGCAGGAAAATTGGAAATAATTTAAATTTTCCTTTTGTTTTTAGATCAACACGGACATGATGGGAAAATCACGGTCAGCAAACAAAACTACTCACCAGGTCGACATCTTTGGTTGGCGGCTGGGGAGGAATTAGGATATCCAGTTGGGGATCCAAATGGACCACAAAAAATAAGTAATTAGCTTCTCTCTCCTTTCTTTGTGACATTTAACAACATTTAAAAATTAATACTGTTTTCTAGGCTTCACTCCAATCGAATTAAGCCAACGTTACGGCCGAAGAGTTAGCGCTTACACGGGCTACTTACAGCCAATTTTAAACCGCCCTAATCTCCTCATTGTTACGAATGCCATGGTAACCAAAGTTGTGTTGGAAAATACAACAGCCGTTGGAGTTCATTATCTTAAAAACGGCAAACTTTATACTGCCAACGCCTCCAAAGAGGTTATTCTCAGCGCAGGTGGTTACAACTCGCCGATAATCCTTCTCCGATCTGGAGTTGGCCCGGAAGAAGATCTTGTTCAAGCTGGAGTTCCCGTTGTCAAGGATCTCCCAGTTGGGAAATTTCTTGATGACTCGCCTATATTCCCAATGCAGTTTGTATTGGGAAATCAATCTCTTTCCATTCATCCGGAAGTGGACTTGAATCCGGAGAGTTATAAACTGTATATGGAAACTGGTAAAGGTCCTTTTTCCACTTCGGTGGGATATGCAGGTCAAGCGTTTCTTTCAACTTCGATGGCTAAACAACGAGGGGAAGGAGACTGGCCTGATTTTGAACTTGCTTTTCTAGTCCCGCTCCATTGTAATCCCAGCTATTGGCCCGATTTCAATGAAACCGGAGGAAACCGGCGTTGTCGTTTATTTGTACATAAGTCGAGGCAAAAGTCGTGGAACTGTAAAGCTGAACCCGGAAGATGTCAAAGGAGCGCCACTAATTGACTTCAATTTTCTTGATGACCCAACCGACGAAGAAGTTTTCCTTGAAGCGGTTAATCACACTCTTCAAGTTTTCCTGGAAACGGAAGCCTACTCAAAAGTAAAAGCGAGATATCCTTCGGAAATACTTAGGCCATGTAAAGATTTCGAATTTAAGTCACGTGACTACTGGAAATGCTACATTAAAGAAAGTCTTGGTCCTGCTAGCCATCCAAGTGGAACTTGCACAATGGGAAAAGTCGTCGACTCTTCCCTTAGGTTCATAAAATATTACTTGAATTTAATTTATGGTTGCTAGGATGCTACTAACTACATTCTTCGAATTTTTTAATTGCAGAGTTTTTGGTGTTCAAGGATTAAGGGTTGTGGATGCTTCTGTAATTCCTCAACAGGCGAATGGCAATACACAAGCTGCAGTTTATGCAATTGCAGAAAAAGCAGCGGATAAGAAGTCTCACAAACATGAAATTTCTATTCTGCTTTCAAAAGGTTGACTATCCGCACAAATGTCATTCAAATCACATTTTGAAAGTAAAAGTGGCTGTATGCTGTGAGGAATATCTAATGCTTTTTATCTTGAAAAATCCAGAACAAAAAATACACATGGAATTAGTAAAGGTCGATTTATTCTTTTAATGAAAAGTACGTGACGTGCACGAACAATTTTAACTTATTTTTTCAGCTCATTGATAATATGACTAGTTTAATTTTTCTTGATACTTTTGAAAAAAAATTAATAACATGACGACGAAAGAAAAGAAATAAAGTGAAGATTTTTGTTGAAAAATATGAATCACTAAAGGGCAATGTATGTTGGTTTTTAGACATTGTCGTGTTTTCGTCCAAAAATGCTTTTAGGTTAGGCTTTTTTGCCTTTTGCATTGGTTTTATTTTCTACAAGCTAGTTATTATGCACCACGGCTCCTTTATATTTATATTTGTAACTTTTATTACAGTACTTGTAATCAATCAACAAAATCGATGTCAAGAAAAAATAATTGACTTAAGATGAGTACATGAATATAAATATACATAATTTGACATTAAAGAAAAATAATAATGATAACATTTTGGAACAAGTTAAGTTAAAGTACGTATTTAGATTAATTTCAATTAAAAGATACATCTTTAATCCTCTAAATAGCCTAAAAATTCGCAACAAGATCTTTTTTCTCACTCAATCCATTAGTAAGTTCAAGGTTAAATCCTTCACAACACGTGAAGCAGATAAATACTCGAAAAGCTTATTAAACTCATCAGATTAGGAGACCATTGCAGAAGCACAGCTTAAATAATCAAAACCAATCACAACTCACACTATTAAATTTAGCAATCTGATTTTCCACAATTTAAACAATTAGCGCAAATTTTTAAATTCAGTTCAATTAAGTATATAAAGAGTAGATTAATAAATATTAAACAGGTTGATTAACTTTCATTACACAAACAATCTACGACAAAAAGGATTTTATGGATTCCACTTCACCCTGAGCTTTTAAGGTTACACAAAAAAATGCCAAAATTGCCTAAACAGAACACTACAAACGTTTTGAAACGCATTAAGTTTGTGTGTTTAGTTAATCTAGACATCCAAATTTCTGATCATCCTCATGAAGTTCAACATTAAGTCCTTCACTGCTTCTGACCCAGACGGAGACTTGGTAAGCTCCTTTAATACCGCACATTCGGAGACGACATCAGGTCCCCAGCTATAATAATTAAATTCAATGAAACAGATGCAGTAAAAAGTAAGACTGATTGTCAATACTAAGTGTATATTATTAAGTTCAAAATTACTGTTTCAAAATACTCCCAACTTTCATTCTCAGACTTTGGAACTTCTTCACATTTCGAAC
>JAHZNA010003600.1:0-30608 GCA_027743935.1 Sinodicranocentrus sp. ZH6 | reverse complement strand
AACACAGTTACGAAATGTTTTGATTTTATTTCAGGTTGGAAATTGTCAGAAAACCGACATCATCCGTAATGAACACACCTCCACATGTGTGAAAGGATTGTTTTTGCTCTAATTTTCTGTGTGAGGCGGTCTATGGGCCATTTTTAGAGAATAGGGTAGGTATTTACACTTCTTATGTAACGTTGTGTTATGCGCAGATACACAGATGCGTCGAGTTTGTGTTGCTGTGTGTTGTGTTGAGTGGAGGAAGAACTGGACGGATACGGATATTATGGATGGATCTCAGCTCAATATTATCAGTGTCATCTGATTTGAGATCTACAACGTTTTGTTTTTTAACTCTTGCTTGATGGAGGAACAATTCGTAAAGCTTTTAAAGGACCTGTCAAAGAATTGTTTTGGGTTTCTTGATTCTTGATGTTGTAATAAATTCCTAAAAAGATAAAAAGTTTGTGTCCCTTGATATTTGGAATATTTGCGTCAACTGACGTTTATCAAGAAAGTGTGTACAGGTGGATGGTGAGCAAAATTTCGATTTGCGATTGACAACCTTACATTCCAACAGGTGACAAAACTGTGAAACCGTGCCCATAAACAGTATAAAGAAAAAGGGAGAACTGAGAACGCGATATTTTTTTCTCAGATGTAAGTCGACAAAAATTAATTAATTAAAATTATGAGTGTATACATAGATTGCATTTAAGATTTAAGTTTGAAATTTACGAGCCAAGCTGACTGATCAGTTTTCTACTCAACTACTCAAAATTTTGTACCATGTATGCTATGCGAGTTTTTTTGTCTCAAAGTCCTTTGTCCTATCATTTCATTTAAGCCCTACTTTGCTGTCAGCTTTAAGATCTGGGAGCATGTTAATTCTCTCAAATAAGTCATTCTCTACAAAAATCGTTAAATTTTATTATTCATTTTACTATTCTATTTAATTGAAGATGAAGGGTGGCGAATCTGCTCATCGCAATACACAAATTTCGTCATGTAGCACGAGTCGTAAAAATTTATGAGTTTTTGCTTGATTTGCTAGAGATGCAATGTCTGTACTCTTACTAAACGATCTTTTTGATAATTAGTGTCAAGTCACAGAAAACACTGCAAAATAATGTGCTGTATATTATTAGTTCACACGTAATTTCTGACATCGTCATTATTTTTACATTTGCAGGAAGAAGCCACAGCTCTAAAAAAAATCCTGTGGTGAAGTTGACTGAAAATTAGTACAGACCTTCATTTGTGTCACTGACAGCTATTAAACTGTTGGTAAGTTTAAAACTCTATATCGCTCTGAGATATTTTTAACGAGTAGCGAGTAAATGCAGCATGAATGAATAAATGGAGAGAACGGTAGCTGTTTGTTAAAATTAAAACGAGTAACAGAAGGATTGAGTGAACCAGCACAAAATGTTTGAAAAGACAAGGATTAAAAATGTAGCTTTTTTAAGATCAAATTATGAGGTGACGGACAAACGATTTTTTTGGTTAAAAGGCTGTGCTTTGTGAAAAGTGGATATTAGATTAGACTTTTTCAGTTCCACGATATGAAAATACATATGGGTACGCATACCATGTGCAAAGGTCGAAAAAGGATTAACATTTTGGTTGCAGAAATAGAACGGAAGGGATTGTCTTGCACTTAATGCGTTTTATAAATCCCTTCCTCAGAAGAAGGAAGTAAATCTACAACGTACCTAAATACTTGTTTCTTGCACAACTTCCCTAACCACTCGTTTTACCGAAAAGTCTTTTCCCTCAAGTAGCTGTACCAGCCCACAAGAACCCTCACAGCCAAAAAAATAATCACTCTTTTATTCGTTATTTTACAGCACACAGGATATATCGAGAGTGCTCAGTTGAAAGCCAAATAATTATCACACCCGACTAATGTGTTATTATTATTATTGTTTTATTTATTTTTGTTAATTTCCGTTTGAAAGTATGGAATCGAACGATCACGTTCTCGTAGTTATCCCATCTTCGAATATCCTACCAACATTTACAGCAGCCTGTGAATCTTTTTCTGGCAACTGCAACTTCCCCAGTAATTCCGACAATGAGAATCTACTCTCTGAATTTGAAGAAAAACCAATTACAAATAATTTGGATCACGGGGATGACGAGTCTGAGGGGTACGAGGAGCTAATGCCTGTCGACGACGATGAAGAACTCAATGATCCTCCAAAACCTTCTCCGATGGTCAGGCTCAAATGCGTTTCTGGAGCTGATGAGGACATTTCCTCTGAAGAAGTATGGCGACAGAACATTTCTGAGATTTTAGCTGGTGGGTTTCATCTTTTACCATCTCTCGCCACGGTTTGCGACTTGCTACTAATCTCTGGAATTGAAGGATTGGGCAAAGCTGTCGCTATACACAAGCTGGTTATCGCGTCTTATTCCCCCATGATTGCAGAGCAGATCAAGGATCACCCTCAGATGATTTCGGTCGTGCTTCCTTCTGTATCCCAGCACATCATCAAAAAGGTTATCCAGCTGCTATACACTGGCGAGATTCTGTTTTACAACAGGGCTGAGGGGTTCGACATAGTTCGGACAATGAATGATCTCGGTATCACTGCGTTTGATGAACGGTTCAGTGTGACGAAACAGAACGAGCAGGTGTTTCCGGATGAGGAGGAAGAGAGGCGACATGATGAGGTCGTGCATATCTT
Source organism: Sinodicranocentrus sp. ZH6 (assembly GCA_027743935.1). NCBI lineage: Eukaryota > Metazoa > Arthropoda > Collembola > Entomobryomorpha > Entomobryidae > Sinodicranocentrus > Sinodicranocentrus sp. ZH6. Next base: position 27,930 of record JAHZNA010003600.1, on the reverse strand, counting down.
GTCGGAATGCAATGGGGTTTTCACTAGACCTGATAGTTTCAGCGGTGTCGATGTTGTTGAGGACGAGGTTCAGCAAAATTGTGGGGTAGCCGATTCGATTGTTGCTGACCAAATCAATACAGAGTTTGTTGAGGAAGATGTGATTGCAGATCCAGTTGGTGATATGGAGGGAGCCGATCAAATTGAATTCAGAGTTGATGAGGGTGCAGAAGATGATCCAGTGGTCTGTAATAAAATAGATCCACTCGAGGACAACGCTACAGACGAACAGGATGATACAAAGCAAATCTTGGGCGAGAAAATAGGATCTGACGAGCAAGTCTGGTCCGATGTTGCAACAGTGAAGCTCGAATCTGAACATATAGTAAATGGTAATCCGGACAGTGTCGATCAGAAGGATGAGGTTGTGGAATGTAAAATAGTCTCTACTCCGAGTGACAAGAGGACAATTGTCAAGAGAAAGCTTGATGGGGGCACTGTTTTCGTATTGAATGAGAATGATGATGGGCAGATTGCTGGGAGTTCAAAAGGGGCGCAAGAGTCACCGTCCAAGAAACTACGTGTGTCTCATCAAAATCCCCCAAGTGATTCAAATGTGCCCCAAGTTGTTGCGTCTTCAATAATCTCTGATGATGTTTTCAAAGAGTGGGTCAAATCTGGAAAAATATCGATCAAGAAAATTAATTTTCAGTCTTGTAAAGTTACCGGAAGTCATTCAAGGGTCCCTGATGAGCGTGTTCCAGATCCTGACATTCAAGAGAGACCTCAGGTGTCTAAGATCATTCCTTCGACTAGAGAGGGAATGGTTGGGATTGTGACCCCTCAGGATGTTTCTTGTCTTTATGGTTTGAATCGTTGTGAACCAACTGGAAGTGGTATGCCGGTTCTACTTCCTGTGGGTTCTCAGAGTAGTGGTGACTCTGCGCTTGAAACTGGTAACCGAATTGGTAGTGGTGTGGGAGATGAGCAGATTCCAAGTCTTAACAGCATTTACGATGACGATCATCATCAGGGGGGTCAGGTCAAATCCTTGACAGGCAAAATCACTCGGAAGGTGGGCGTTAAGAAATCACGAATTTTTAACCGAAAAGTGACGAGATCTACAATGCGAAACGTTTTGAGGAATACTATGAAAACGAACGATCCAAAGGGAAATGATAATGAGACGAAGGCACTGGCAGTGAAGAAGAAGAAAATTCTGAAAGATAAGCCGCAGGCTGTTTCTGCTACTGCTGATAGTACAGATCCGTGTTCGAGTGAAACGATGAAGAGAATCCTGGAAGCCGATCGGATTGCCAGGAAGGAAGAGGAAAAGGTTATGAGGGAAATGTTAAAGGCTGGGAATTTCATTGTTGTGGGGTGCAAGGAGGTTCCTGTTCCGCAAGGGATAAAAGTAGACGTGCTCGAGCCTCTTTTGAAATGTGGGTCTGGTGAAAGTGTTGTGGAGAGACAGGAAACAGTTCGCGGGCGGGTGGATGAAAGTGTTGTGGAGCGACGGGTGACAGCTCGTAGGAGGGTTGGTGGAAGAGGGAGGAATCTCAGAGGGAGAGCCGGTCGGTGTGGGAGGGCTACTCGGAGTTCTAGCAATGTCAATTAGAAAATATTGTTAGCTAAACATTAGAGATTAGTTAATGTTTGTTATATGATGTGTTAGATTTTAGTACAAGAGTTTAGTCGTAATTTAATTGTCGTTAAATGTTGCAGGGTTGAAGTGATATAGATATTTATTGTGGCAGAGAAGCAGTGTCTGTTTCTCATTTGAATTTTATGGAAACTATTTTAACAGTCGTGTGTTTTAGAAGCATGTTTTTGGGCCAGTAATAGACATTTTTTGGTGGCAAGCTTTAAATATCGTACGAGTTTCATGGGTATTGAAAACTGTGTAAAAATTTCATGTGCCGCAAATTTTTAGTGTTTATATAACCGTTTAAAATTGAAAATAAAAACTTGTTTTTCGTGTTTATTTGATTGCAGATTGCATTTATTTTGCAAAATGATCCGTACGACGTGTCATCTCATGAAAACAGTGCGGACGGTTTTGAAACCTCTAGTCACGCAGCAGTGCTTGAAAAATATAGTACCCACATCTTATTTCTACCGCAGTTTTAGTAGTCTGACTTTGTCTCATCCTTCCGTCCAGAAGTATTTGCGGAAAGTACACGTCAGTAAAGACCAGATTGGCAATGAGCTCAGGCGAGTTGTGGACAGAATTGTCGATAAGCAGAATGAAGTTAGGGATTTGAGTCAGATGGGGGAAGGTTGGTCCGAATTATTTTTAGTAGGCGCTCATCAACAGTTTAAGCATAGGGTTATGATTTTTTTTATTGTTCTTAGACAATGCAGAACTTAGGGATATCGCTGAGGTAGATGCTGAGAAAGTGAGAAAATTGCTTCGAGAGTTGGAAAACGAGGTATTATTTACAGTCCATAGAACCTTGCGTTATTATTTCTGTGACTTTATTTACCATTTATTCTTTAGTTTTTCAATTTGGTCTTGGAGCCCGAACGGATGGACTATTGCAGTGATGTCATTGTAGAGGTTTCCGCTGGCGTTGGTGGTCAAGAGGCTATGCTATTTTCGAAAGAACTGCTTGACATGTATTATAACTATTCAGAGTACAAAGGGTGGCAGGTCGACGTTATCGGGTTGGATGAGACTGAAATAGGTGCGGTGTGCCACTAAATTACGTTATTTGTAAACAACAAAAAATATTTGCAAATACGAACTGGCATTTGGTTGTAATATTGTATAGGTGGCATTCGTCACGCCTCCTTAGCAATATCGGGCCCGCAATCGTACAAGTTGCTCAGAGAGAAGTTGATAAGCAGTTTGCTAAGATAAATTCGTCGAGGAAATTACAAGTTGGGTTTGGGGGTAGGAGCGAGAAGATTAGGACTTATAATTTCGTTCAGGATAGGGTTACCGATCATAGAGTTGGGTTGACCGTTTATAATTTGAAAGGGGTTATGGAAGGGTATGATGTGCTAGACAGTGTCGTTTGCGGGGTACAAAACTTTGATGTGCAAGAGAGACTAGCAGAGTTGTTCAAATAAAAAATAATTTTGAACTTCTTAAAGAAAAAAATACTTTTGAACTCCTTAAAGAAAAAAATAATTTTGAACTTCTTAAAGAAAAAAATAATGTTGAACTCCTTAAAGAAAAAAATAATGTTGAACTCCTTAAAGAAAAAAATAATTTTGTTTCCCAATGATTTATTTCTGTTTAAAATTAATGATTTACTTGACAATTGAATGCATCAGCAAAAGCATATAATTTTTAGCCTCCGAATGAAGCCATTTTGTTGTTGAGAGGGTATTTCGGTGATGATTTCAAGTACGCAGCAATTCGATCTAACTTCTCGATTCTTTCAACGAAATCCTCAAGGTTCTTGTGCTTTTTGAGGCAAGTTGGCTCCAGGACCTTGAGTTGGTCCAATAATTCGTACATACTGAAGTCGGGGTATGTGATCTGAAAAAATAATCCATTAAAAAAACGGCCTTGTCATTTGCATGTGCACGTTATGAGAAGCAACGCATACTCACGTTATTTCCAGCAAAGTAGAGTCGATCACCAAGAAAGTCTGAGAATCGCTTCAGTTTCCCAGGCAAGNCCTTGTCATTTGCATGTGCACGTTATGAGAAGCAACGCATACTCACGTTATTTCCAGCAAAGTAGAGTCGATCACCAAGAAAGTCTGAGAATCGCTTCAGTTTCCCAGGCAAGACACTGTTCAAGAAGTTGTCCTTTTTAGCTGCCTACGAGGACGAACGAGCATTTAAAAATGATTCCGGCATCAAAATGCAATCTTGATGAATTGATTTAAACAAACTTACAAAATCAGGCGAGTAGCACAATCCTGTGAAAGGACCCTTAAGATCCGCCCATTCACCAATAGTCAAGTCCACTCTTCTTTGCTCTTCATCGGTTTTACCCACCAGTCCGTGTTTTCGAGCAATGTAACGGAGAATAGCATCAGTTTGAGTGAGTTTCACGTCTCCGTCGATTAGGTACGGCAGCTGTCAGATGTCAATAACACTAGTTTAAACATCTGTACTGACTGATGTCGGAGTGAAATTGAATTCCAATCATGTTTCTTACGTTCGGGAAGTCAAATCCGAGTGACTCTTTCTCTCCCAACCAGACAGTCCTGTCAAAATCTGGTGCTGGTCCACAGGAATACACCTTGTCTTCCCATTCTTCACCTGTGTACTCCAACAGTAGCCGGATTGGTTGGACGAGCTTAAAAATTGATGTGATAATTTTTTGAACATATTTATAAGTTTTGATCTATGTTGTTGGTTGAAATTCAAGATAATTCAATGTCGTACTTACTCCTCGAATGTCCCAATACGCCAAAACAATAGGAGCCATTGTTGACAGTTTAGTTTTAGCTTTGAGATTTAACAATTGACACAAGCTAACCTTTGAATGAAAAAATCTGAAGTTTTGTCAACGTGGAGGGTCGGTAACAAGGTGTAAGTATCAGCTCAAATTATCAACTTGATTAATCTTAATTTAATCCTAGATAAAAGTTCAGCGTGAAAAATACCGGCTACAACAACAGAGATAGGGTAGTACGACGGGCGGATGACGGATTACCAAATGGTGTTAAATGTACCTGGTGAAGTGGTGATATGATGCGTGCAGAAGTATGCAGTTGATATGAACACCACCGCTTTATAGCTTTCGCGTTTATAGCACAAAATATTTGTACTTTACTGTACAACAGGATACAGCGCAATTTCCACTCTACCCTTTCAGTGTGTGGTTTCGGTTTGTGTACAAGGATTGTTTATGAGACATGGAAAACAGCATATTTGCATTACTTCTTCTGGAATTGTCTCTTGTGGACGATGCATAAAAGACTTGTGTAGTGGATTGGTGGATTCAAGGTCATAACAATCATCTCAAATAAAACGAGATCAGAATGTCACGCATATTAGTATGAATTACCATGTATGAATATACTTGCATCTAGCTCAGCAAATGATTGGCTAAAAAGCTAAAACACCCTTGAATTTCTCACTCCATTGAGCTGTTGCAACATGATAGCCAGATTCTTCAACAGACTTCTTCTAGTTTTAATTGCAGCATGCAATTCCCATCCACAAATATGTCAAAATGAAAGTATGAAGTGAGTCATAAAATATGCATGAAGGATTCGGGAATCGTCGTATTATTTACAGTCAGCTAAATAGGTTACTGCTAGATTTAGCTGACAAATATGTCAAAATGAAAAAGTATGAAGTGAGTCATAAAATATATATGAAGGATTCGGGAATCGTCGTATTATTTAAAGGTTTCATTCGAACAAAGCAGATGAGGCGAGTAAAGAAATGAAATGAATTTCTCGGAAATTAGCATTTTTAAATAATTTCATCCATAGCCAAAGTGACTTCATAAGTACAAAATAAGCAAGGTACCATATGACTATTTCTTGTACCACCATGACGTCAAACAGTCTTGGCTTAACAGATACATATTTTTTGGTTTCTCCTGTGGTGACGATAGCTCATTGTCATTGGTGTCATTTATATTATAAAACTTTTCAACTATTTTCAAACGTGATTTTAACACGCACAGAAGATATGCATATTATGCCGATATCCATATAAAAATGCAAATGCTGATGATACAACAATCAACTTTAGCTCATATTGCCCAAGTATGCAGTAAAATGCAGAATGCCCCACTCGGCCGTTTGTAGTATTCCAATCCAATGAAAAGAAAACTTTGCAAAGTATATTTTTGAAACTCTCTTAAAACTCCTTTTATTCCAGAGTTTAATAATATCTTGCATAACTATGTTAATCCTCGTGTGTCCTACAAGTTAAACCCAGAGATATTGTTTAAAGAACAAAACACGTATATATTCTCTCTCTCTCTGCGTGTTATTATTACACCCAACAATCTACACAAGTCTACATTCTATAGTACACTTTGAACTGTTTTCTAGCAATTTTATTATTATACTTTTTCACTGATGCTGCGTAGTAGTGTGTGTCTGACAAAAAAGGGAAAAACAGGGAGAGATGTACAACACTCATTATCATTAGTATTTAACCAACTACTACTAAAACTCTTTTAATATCCACTGTACAATCATACTACGACTTGAGAAAACAAGACAAAAACTCTAAAGCAATTTTTTCTGCATACCAGATCCAACCCTCAGAACGACCATGCTCATTTTAGTGTGTCATCATGTATAAAACATTTGTTTGTTTTTTCTGATCTGTAAATGTTAATATGTATACAATTTTGTTCAGAATTTCTCAAAAAAATTATCCGGAATAGCACACGTTAAAATGTTTTTTCTTCATCTTCTTCATGTATGTCGTCGTCACCCTCTTTCTCCGGTATAATTAAAATGTGTATATATATTTAACTCGAGGATATGTAACATCATTTTTTATGTGTCATCATCACACCATAATAAACTATCACGCTAACAATAACGTACGTACACTCCATTTATTCCGTAATCTCAATAAACACACGATTAACATTACATTCTTGGAAACCTGCCCCAAAAAGTAAAATGACTAGATCCAAAACTCAATAATGTGCTAAATCATTAGGTATCCTGTACCGTAAATACACAAGCTAGATTCAGTGTATACTGCAAAAAAATGAGAGCATTTCAAAATACCTAATATCCTGAAGGAAAACAAACTACACGGCTTAGAAATATGTCCAGCATATATATAAACAAAAAACTGGAGAGATTAATAAAAGTCAGCAGATTCACAGTAATCACACGTGAAGCACACAAACTTTGTATAATAACAACCTTCAAGTGAGTCATTTTGACATAAGTCGCAATTAAATCCAAAGCTCTTAAAAATAATAAATGATAAATTTGTACATAAAATGTTATGTTTCATTCTGGAGCTGCATACGTGTTACACAGAGAAGCATAATAATAAAACTCAATTTAACCTGAACACCCTTGTCGCCCGCAACAAGGAAAAATACAACTATTTAACTACACTATATCGAGGTGGTTTAAAAATTTCATCAGGTCTCAAATCCGGTTTTTAAATTTTCCCTGCAAACTTCCCTACGAACAAAGTAATAAAGCTGCGCGCAGTTAATATTAGTTTGAGAAAAAAGTGGTTAAAATGGAAGGTCATGTCGTCGGAGAGGGTCTCTAGTTACATACCAGCTACCATACGTAGCTGCGCATTGTGTTACGTGTTTTTGTGACAAAACTTGTTAAACTGATCAAATATAATATATAAAGAGCATGCACCCGTTCATCATTCACTCTTACTACGCTTCTTCAAGTCCCTTCCGGTTCCTAGCGATAACAACACCGTTGGTGAGTTTTGTAAGCATATGTAGGGGTATTATACGTGGTGGTACAAATACACGTAAAACTTATCACATTCAAAATAGTTCAGTTGTATATATTGTATATATAGCTCTCTGGTTTTTAACCTAACCTTCTCAGCAATTTAAACAAGTCCTCACAAGCCCTATCAGGAAACTATCTTCAAATATATATATCGGGTCAGTAAAATGTAAGCGATCAGATTCCTGCTCAGTTTACATGATTATTATTATAATAATTATTACTAGCAAACATTACACCAAGATCGCATCTCCTCAAGAGTATATTAGACATCTTCATGAAATTTCGCTTCTCCTTCGTCACCGTTTCCAGAGATTTCTCATTTTGGTGACGACCCTCCTGTAGATGCTCGGACTAGAGTGGCCAGAAGATGTAGAAGGTGCGTTTCCACCGCTCCGACTGCTAGAAGGCGAAGAAGATGGACCCGCACAAGGAGCACTGGAGGGGCGAAGATACTGGCGCTGGCTGGAGGATGACGATGATGGCTTCCCGAAGAGATTACTATTTCTCAACGTTGATTTGGCAGGATTGTTCTGGGATGACGATGGTGCGGCAGGTGAAGAAGAACAAGACGAGGCAGGATACATGGGTGATTGGGACGGGGGAGATGAGGAAGAGTGATTTGGCTTTGAAGGTGCTGATGAAGAAGAACACGACAGGTTGGGTTGCTGGGATGACGTAGGTTGCGTTGCAGTGGTTATTGTTGCAGGCCGTGAAATGATTGACGAATTGGATGACGATGAACTGGAAGAGACTGATTGCGTAGATTCGCATCGTCACATTTGTTCGTTTTCGTTTTCCCCTTCCTCAAGCGTAATGTGGAACTGGATTTTCTCCTCTTTTGGCGAGTCGGGGTTGTCGGCGTGTGCTTCATCTTCCTCCTCCTCCTCCACTAGCTCCGCGCCGTCGTCGTCGTCTCCAAACTTGTGCATTGTCGAGTCTTCGCTGCCCGCTGACGGTGGGGGTGACGGCGGGATCATGCTTTGGTACCAGTCCCGGTTCTCTTCCAGAGTGTCCAGAATGTCTTGTGCGTCCGGGTGGACTAGATCAGCCCACGTTTCCCACAATGGGTGGACGATGTAGTCGATGAACCCGACCTGTTTTTCAACATTATTTTTGTCAGACATATTTTTACAAAGCAGAATACTATCGCAATTTAACAGAATGGTGATAACCGCTAACCTGAGATTTCTCAATTGTGGCGTTATGTCTATCGCACATGGGTGATATGTCCAGACCCTGAGCCCGTTCCCTGTCCCCTTGACAGAAAAACTCTTCCATGATCCTTTCCACCCAGCGGCGGTATAACCCTAGCGGTTTGGTTGGGTTACTCAAATCAGCGCAGTGGACCATGTTTTGGAGGACCTTAAAAGCACAAGTCAATTAATGTGCTTCTAACTCACGAATTGCATGTTTGCTAATTTCAACATACCTGTATTCTATCAGTGTAGTTATCCAGCAGCAATACACCTGACCCAGCAACTTTCTTAGTCTCCACCATAGTCTTCAGGTCAGCAAGTAAGCTCATGTGTTTCGACATATCGGTGGCCAGCACCTGTGCAGAAAAACAATACGCAGTGGGTAATTTTCCATTGCTCGGAAGTTTGAAAGGGAGCTCATGACGCTTCATAAGAATGTATTAATTAAAGTGGCAAAGTAGTGATGCCAGACTGTTTACCATATCAATAGTCATCTTCCTGAGTGTTGTCCTCTGCTTCTTGGAAAGCGTGCACAGAATATCCATCTCTTCAGTTTGGAGCAGTTTGAATGCAACTGCAAGATGGTGGTTCTCCAGCACCGACTCGTCATTGTACATCAGAGCCAACTCCGAGCTTGAATTGACCAGAAACTGATTCGTTACTCCTGGGTGATCTACGTCATGTACTGCTGCTGCAAATATGGCTGCGAGGATTTCCAGACTTGTGAACACGGACTAGTGAAAATTACAATGATTGCTGTGTTAAATCAAATTTCAAGGAAAATAAAAAATGTATTGACATGTGTATTAACCTCGAGAGCCGGTGAATTGAGTAACACATTAGTGGACTGAACAACATCAGCCGCGTGCATACTATTGTGATACGGAACTTCACGAATATAATTATCCTCTAAGGTCATGAGAAATGTCACTAGAGTTTTGGCCGGGATTTTGAATGTCTTCATTAAATCTCTTTCCTACATCCAAACAAAGTATACGTTAGTATACGCAAATTCAAACGCGAATAACGAAACCGAGTCAAGGAGCAAATTTACCTCAAAAATAGAGTAGACAACAGCAGTCAGTGGCCTACAATTGGACAGCTCGTCCAGTCGGAAGATATCCATGCCCCACTTGTCGACTTCGTCAATAAGCTAGAAATAGTAATTATTATTTTAGTACAAAATACCACACAAAAGCTCTGGCTGCTTGACGCAAACACATGAACGAGGTCACCGGATGAAAGATGTATTTTGACTTGATGTTTCTCAGACACCATCGCACACCAAGCTCATTTTCATCTAACTAGACGCACACATCATAAACACATTAACAGCCCATGTGCGACGGTGATAAACTCAGCATTCAAAATATTATTGTTTTGCTTTCACCTTCATAAACAAGCCTCCGTTCAAAAAGCAAATGCGCAAATGTACCTGTCCCAGCTCCTCCTCGTACGGAGTGTCAACCCCATACTTGGGAATCCTCTCAGGAGCGCCCAAACTGGGGAGTTGTGCCAACTGCTTCCTCGACCCAGTGATATGGGACATTGGATGCTGCAACTTCTCTTCCGCAGTCGCTTCTACGATTTGGACAGCAGGAGACGCTGGAGTTGTTGCGATTGCGGTCGGAGTAGCCGACATGGAAATAGGGGAAGGTGTTGTTTTCCCATGACTTTTATCTTTCTCTCTTTGTTTCCTCACCTCTGTGACTCCAGGTCTGCTTTGGCTGGATACCATAGAAGTGGATGTTGTTGGGCCTTCAGCTTCGTCGATTCGCAGAGATGGAAGGTCGAGTTCTTGCTGCTTGTCTATTTCAATAGAAAAGATTCAAAGTTGAGTATAGAATCCAGAAGAATCAATCCAGACAGCGATTGCAAAATTCTTTGTGCATAAAAACTAGTACATTACATAACAAGTTGAAACCTGTCAGACTTATCATAAAAAAGCCACCTTGACTTGTTCTTAGCGAGAAAACCTTGAGCTTCTTGGCATTGGAATTATGGAATGTGTAAAAATCTAATTCTCACATTACTTTTCTGTGGGAATAATCGTGCATTGAGCTCGAAAACACTACGATGCGCAAAAAATATCACTTATAGTCACGATCGAGTTTCTTTACATGCTTGAAATAGACCGTCATGGGTGCAAGTTGACCCAAAACCACACTTGGCAGTAGTGCTACTCTTATATTCTTTTTCTACCCCTATTTACATCAACTCTGTCTAAGATTCAGATTTGAAAAACAAAATCAGTACCAAATGAGCCATAAAGACAATGCTACAAACGACTAGTTTGTTTGAATCGAGCCATTGTGGAAATGCAGCCATTGCAACCGACCTCAACCCAAATTGTCTGTGGTCCGTGGAGTAAAATAAATATGCTAATTAGCAACAGTCAAAACGAAAATATGATGCATTAGTCCGGAAAATATGCCAAAACTGCATTTAAACTTGAAACCGCATTGCACATGTGTGGCCTGTCAGGAGAGATTCTTATCATTCTGTTTACTGGCCTATATTTCACTGTTTTGAAAAAAAGGACCTGCAGATCCAATCGCAACTCTTTTGCCCTTCAATTACTTCCATTGTACGGATGCAACGGGAAGACATGCTTTCGAGGACTTGGAAATAGGCCACAGATAAAAAAAAATCTGAAAACAGAGCGGATATAAAGTGGGTAGTAATTTTTTTTTATGAAGGAGCTCCTTAAAAAGTAGATATTTTTCCGTTGGCCATGTTATACTTTTACTCAGGAACGTTCACTCAGGGCTATGCCATACACAAAAGAAACATCTGAAACCAATAAAACTTTGCGAATGCCATCACCACCACCAAAGTGCTTGGATAATACCAATCATAACATTTAGGCTTTATTTGTCATCAAATATTCTCCTTCCTTGCAAACTGACAGCGTACTTGAGGGAAAGGACATGCCTATACTTTCTTTGTGCGAGTGAGTTGTTTTTTCAAGTGCGAAACTGTTCGTTATGATGACACGGTAATCAACGCAGTGAAACTGGGGTAAGGTCACAGGAAGTTAAAAAGAATCTCCAAACAGACTTTTCCCGGTAATGCGTAGTGGGTAAAGAAGCACACCTGCTCAAACTAAAACATAAGCTTCCGGTATTTTTGGGTATGAGTTTCTCAATTCTAAATCCTTTTAAACTAACTAGAATTAAAAACTATTTTGAAATATGCCTAAAGGGACAGATTTATGCAACAAACTCGATTGTGAACGGAAACTTGTGTGTCTCCAGCTTTGTCGTATTACACTGCGACCTAGATGAACTAGAGCGATTCATCTCATTTGCTGAGAACATTAATTCAGCGGATAACAGTAAACTGCAACTAGTCATGAGAAATGCATGTGACGATGATAAATCATAAAGTGGGCACACGGTTCACACGAAAGAAAAGTCAATATTACAACGTTGGCGAAAAGTAGGCGAAATTATCTGTTGCTCATCCAAGTCGTCTTGTTGGTGCCGTTTTAAAATGAGTCATCAATTAGCAGCATGCTGGCGCGTGAATTATAAATGAGGGGAATTAATCATCCTCATAGATGATAGCAATATAGTTTGTCGTCTTTAATCCAGCCTATCTACGCGTCATCGTTACAATACACCAGTCACCAGTAAGCAGCTCGGTCGCCGCCTTCTAGACTACGGTGATTTTTAGAAAGTTCGTCTGCTGACGTTCGTGCTCATTTGTACAGATGCTCTCAAGTGGAATAATTTATGACAATGAAACGCTGCCACTCCAGAATCCGCAAAGTGATGGCGAATAATAGAATACTGCCGGATGACAGGTAGCCTATAATATATTTTGTGACAGATATCCTGCCTAAATAATATGCACCCTGAGAATTACGCAAGAGTGCGTTGATCATGACATGACAATAGGTAAAATAATCCGATTTGGATGAGCAGCGTTAAAAAAATACTCAACTTTCTTTTTTGCTCAGGCACGCTCTGAAACACGCACACGCTCCGAGTAACAGCCCTGAAAAAGGCTAACCATCCATACGCAATTTAGGTGAGTCTTAATAATAGAATTGAATGCAATCAGGTCACACACGTGGAAGTGTACGCACAGAGAGATACACATTTTTACGCACTCACGTACCCCGGTTTTTATCATGCAGCTTGTAAATAATACAAATGTACACATGATTATTCTGGCTATTATTTTTGACGTGACTGAGTAAGCGTACTGGTCTAAATGAACTGAAATCAGAGCTGCTTGTGAGAATGGAGGCACGCATTAAATTTTATTATCCCATTGCAAATTTCAACACGCATCGACACAACTTTAAATTCACTTTGAACCAATTTACTTGACAACCATGAGAGAAAACTTCTCAGAATGCCGAGCATACATATATTTCATACTCATTACACATAAATTAGAAATTCCAGATGGAGTGCCAAAAAAGACTAAGGCTGCTGTATGCGTGATATGAATCCCACCTAGAAGCCCACGCCCTTTCAAATCTACTGCATATTTATGTCACGTCGTCATATTCACTTGTCATACGATCCATAATTTGAATATGAATGCGCTAATAATAGAAAGTAGAATAGAACTCACCGAGAAAAGTGCTAAAGATGTATTCCGAGATTTGGTTTCCAGACTTTGAAGACTCGGAGAAGTGGCTCAGTTCTTTGTTCAGCATACGTTTGAACTGCAAAACAAAAACAAAGAGATACTTTCATTTCCGTTCTTTACGTGCAATAACCCCACATCTTGTATTTCATAATAACATTCGGTGTGTTTTGCTAAAAAAGAACAAGTTTATTCGAATTACAGAGCAACGTTCCTTGTAAAATTATTACTTTGAAAACAAATTGAGATATACATCTACAAAAGACTAACTACTTCCGCACATTTTTTTATAAAATCACAGCCGCCCGGCGGTACAATGCACCGCTTGCCTACTTTTTTCGGATGTGCGGCATCCTGCCAAGAAAACGGCATTCTCAGCATTGTCTTTTTCCCCTCCATCATATAATACCAGGAAAAAAATATGCTTGCGTTGTAACGGCATGTCGCAACCGTACTAGAAAAAAAGTAGAGCAGTTGCAGACTATTTTTATGAAAAAAGTTTTTACCTCTCTGCCAATGGCTAAGAACCAATACAGGAACACCTGAACAAGTCTGAAGATCACCTCCAATTCGAACATGTTCTCTAACAACATGAGATTCTGATTCTGATGGTGATGTGCAACAGCAGCTGCTGCAACTACAACTTGCTGACTAGACGAATTACTGTTTGCAGAAGACGGCTCCTTATCTTTCCTATTATTCGACTGAGACTCCATTGTCACGAAAAATAATATTATGTAAAACTTTATTGATAAAATTGGAAATTCAAAACGGAGATTTTCCAATTCTCAGCACGTTTGCTACGTTGATTGACTACAGTCCAGCTGGTTTTCCTTGTCGGCTTGATTGGAAATTACACTTTTCATGCTAATCACTTGTCTAATTAAATTCATCAGGTTTTATCACTACGAGCACAACTTGTCAACTGTACTTGATTGGAATGAGCTGACTTTGCAAGGACGTGCTTCGTGTGGAATTACAATCTTTTGTTTTAGCTGTCACTTGATAATGCGGCTTCATCAATATTGCATAATTCTGTGATCAATAGTTTTCACAAAAAATTTCCAGGATTGAGAGCAGCCTTTCAAACTCTAATTAACATTGTACTAATTAGTTTATTCTACTTTGGATAGCCAAAGGATCAAGTGGGCTCAATAGTCGAATCATCGACGTTCGTCCAAAATGTTCACATACATAAAATGACCCTTGCTCTCAACCTTTTCTGTTTATCTTTTCTTCTTCCAGTGATTTACTGGTTGCAAGATAAGGATTTTTATATAGTCACTCCTTATCCTCTTGCTTTTTATTGACTTCTTGCTTACGTGAATGTTAATTTACGACTGGAGCACGATATCACAAATTCCTCTTATATATACTATCCTGTCGGAAGATTTTAGAAATCTTGACAAGCCTAATTTAGATGACGGGAGCGATCACCGTGAAAAAATGAAGAGCTCGAGTGGCTACAATGAGGTGCAATTTATGCATACAAGCGATTCTCCCAGTGTCAACAAAATTTCTGAAGATAAACTCTATACCATTGACAATTAATTCTCCACACGGAATGAATGGAAGGAAGTGTGCGAATTAGCACAAATGCACATGACACTGATTTTTTCTTTAATTTAAGAAACGGAAGAACCTCTCTTGCTTTCACTTGTCGACTGTGAAGTAAGCAAAGTTAGTCTCGCACTTTTATAGAACCACAAACTCACACAGATGTGAAGAAAATAGTGTCGATGAATGAGTGTGTCTGCTGTTGGTAAACTGTGAATAATATCTTTCAGCGGAAAATCTCCACGTATGATAATAATCTTAAAATGATCTCTGCATAATCATATACGTGAGCACGTTAAGTAAATATGTGTCCGACAGAGAGCACAAGTTAACAGAGCTGCTATATAGCGTGGCAATGAATGAGGGAACTGTTGGATCGTTGGACTGGTTAAATATAAGAATTGTGTGAATTAGCATGAGTGTGGTTATCATACATGCATTGGTTTGGGGCTTTTGTCGGTTGTGGTGAATGAGAGAGCTGCGATATATAGTTCACACAAACAGATGTGTGTGTGTGTGGGATAAATGCAGAAAACCTGTATTGGTATGTTCAATTACATTTGCATACACAACTTGATATTTATTATCGCTTGTGTGCAACAACGGAGAGTCAAATCTGTGCATCTTTTTGTACATATTTGCAGGGTTTTGCACGTTTTTGTTTATTTTTGCATGTAGAGTGAGATGAGTCTCTTTGAGAAAATTGTTGGTTTGTTTGCCAACATATCTATGAGCATATATATAAACATCAGTTTACATGCATATATATATTTATCGACACAGTTATAGCATAATTGATGATTGTGCATCGGGAGAAATGCTCTTTTTCAATTTCAAGATGCGCTATAAAGTTGTTCCCAAGTGGGTTCGCTATACAACGTTTTTTACTGTAAAGGTTGTGGCAGCAAAAAACCTCATACGAAAGGACTATGAGAATATATTTATTGATCTAATTGAACATTAGCACACAACTTCATTCACGCTCTTGAGAGAACGGATTTGCATGGAAATGAGTTGAGGTGAGAGTTTGTTTAACCATCCATTACAGATTGGCAGTGGCTCATTAGCGAAGTAAACAGCCTTCGATAGAATGGGAAGTGGCAATGATCGAAATTTAATTAGTTTAAATCATACTAATCTCGAGTGGCGTGTAATTGTCACGTTTGTTGTATCATGCAAACGAGCAAAAACTCGCGTTATGCAAATTAGTCAACACGTGTGTGACGCTAGGGGTGGAAAGTTTATGATGGATGAGCTGTGTGAATTGTATTGATTGTTTTACGCGTGGGAATAGTAGTGTAAACATTTGGAAATATCTGGGCCGACCAATGAACTCCATTTTTACTTTCCCAACTACCTTTGACATTTTTCTTTTTGTCTGCTTTGGAAATAACGATACCGGAAATGGATGATTAAGTGTAAACTGTGAGGTAACATGTAAATATTAGTGTTTCCTCATAAATTCAACTCACTCAGTCATTAAGTTATTGGAACAATCCAGAATTTGCTATTTAAAGTGTCAACAAATTACTCATTATTGTCGAAAGACAGGTAAGACCGATGACCCAGCAAACAATGAACCTTTGCTGTAGAGATATAACACATTTTTCCAAATGATGACTACGAAACTTCCGGCATTTCGTCAATATGAAGAGTCACCCGAGTGTGAAAAGTGCTCGAGATCTTTTTGGTTGGAATGAAATGCCACTTTTACTACCACTCAACTCACAATTCACTCATCTTTGCTCTAGTTGAAATGACTTGAATGAATGTTGAAATGGAGGCATACTTCATGATAAATAATACTCAAGGCGCCATGTCGGCCCATTCAAAGAAGCAGTATCGCAATAAAGATTTGATACATCCCCATTTTATTTGGCTTGAGTTATTCCTGGTTTATGAAATGCATTCGAGGAAGAGGCGAGTGTCCTTTGTCAGTTTAACGCATACAAATCTTATAAGTGAAGTGATTAAAGTAAATTTATTCATACGAAATGTTTTCACGCTCGATTTATTAATGACCCGTTTATTCATCAAGAAACGATTGTCATGTTTGTTACCACACACGTGTGCACAGAAACTACGACATTATAGGCTCAAACAAGTGCTTCTCTGTAAGAAGCGGTGGACATGTACAAAAATGCTTGTTTCAATTTGTCAATGCTATCTTTGTTCTAAGATAAGCCATATCACCAATATTCCGAGAACTCTTCAATATCTCTAACTCAAACTGCTAGTTAAGATTAAGCCTTTTGATTGAGGAAGGTCAACAGAGTTCATTGAAAGGGCTGATGCTTGTCCAGTTTTAAATAAATCTTAATAATAAAACTTTTCCATCATTGAGAAATGACCCAAGGAGGGTATTTTATGCCAAAAAGCAAGACAAGCACTGTCAAGAATCACTTTCCTCAATCTGTAAGCGATAACCCGTCTGACCATGTCTCAATTGTTATTTCATTTAAACAACATTTTAAATACAAAGGTCAGCCTTTGGCAATCATACGATGTTCAATCCCATCTCAATCGCTGACTGGATATATCCACATTTAAGTTTATAAATATAACACGACTGGGTCTCAATTAGAGAGTAATGTTGAACAATATTTACTGTCAGTACTTATTTTTATTTTATGACACCCTCGGTGTATAAGTGTGGGATTCAATAATGCAGACACTAAATCCAGTATGTTCTGGTCTTCCTGGTTGTACAGAATTTTATCCATTTTTTTTACTGATGAGAGCTACAAAACTCAAACACGGATTTCGCGACGGATTTTTTCCGTACTCTCAAACCACTTGAAAGATACCAATACTTCATTTGCATCTGTTTACAAATACAGTGGCAACTTGGTCTAGCTATTTTCAAGCCTGTTTTGTTGTACAACGCAGTTTATCGCTGTGCATTCATGATACACATTTTGGCTAAAAAAGGTTTAGCTACCTAAAAACGACTCGTTTGCACAATAAACTTGAATGACATGACATGACAGTATGGTGTAAAAAAATCTTATGAAACACTTGTCCTTTCCCGTTTTATAGGTGCTGTAAAATGATATCTTCCAAACAGAAAAAAAGGTCTGATAGTGCCGGCATCGTTATGTTGTAAAATTTTGAGAGTATAAAAATGATACTAGGTCCAATTTTTGTAAGGCCATGGTGTAAAATTCAAACTGCTAAAGTAAACGTTAATAAATCTATTACACGCCATGAATATGAGACTATTTCCTCCCACTGAGCTCTCATTAATTAACCCGATTTTCGAGTGAACCTTCTACACAAACACACGAAAAATTAAAAGGTATTTTCGGATGAAATAATTTTTGTGAAATGTTTGCAGTAAAGAACCGTCAATTAAAACCTTCCTGAGAAACCTCTGGGAAATATGCAAATAAAGGTTAATAGGATCAACTAGAGCGAAATTCCAATTTCCAAGTAGTAGAGAGAGGATTCTTAAGAGAAACTCGCTCTCATATGTATATATCTGGGTATAAACAGGAGTCAAGTGAGTGAGATTAGAGCGGAAAAAGTGCTTTCTAGCTGGAAATAAGTAATTTTGAGCGATCCTCCTAGTTTTACATGGTAGAATGAGTGGGTTGGGAATGAGGTGGGCGCATTGATGAGAAAAGTGGACTGGTTTTATAGAGAGAGAAGGATTCCTGTCCTGAAGGTATTTATACGCTTGTACAAGAGATGATATTCAGAATACTAATTTCAGCAGACAGGTTTAGTCCCCAAACTAAAAACTACTGCTGCGTAGTAATAATTTGAGTTGAGGGAGATTCTCGAGAGTGGCTCTGGATGTACTTGACTTGATATACGAATAGAGACTCCATGGCATGTTTGTAGAGTCTGGCTGATCACTACAGTATCATAGCTGAAGGCACAGAGTTGAAGTGGCCTTGTCAAAAAAAGAATCAAAAGAGGGTTTTCGAGAGTTCTTTGAAAAGGTCGTCTTGTGGTATTCTCAACTCAAACATTCATGAGTATTATAGAAATTCGAAATTCCCTTAGGGAAATTGTATAATATGAGCCAGAGCTCAGAACGAACAACAATAATCGCATGTGCGGAAAAACTTGTCACTTTCAGAAGCAGGCCGTAGCTACACGAGGCGATGAAGCATGTTGCAGTGTGACGTGTGTCACATGACCCAAGGTAGAACTACAACGCATTGGAATCACCAGAGCGTCATGTTACATAATGAATGCAGTGAGCATGCAAATATGCTCCCAGGTATGTAGAGAACGTGAGGCGACGAAGAACCGGAAATATCATACGCATTTACATGAAGTCTGCATCCGTGTGCCACTTGTTCATATTGACATTCTCTGTTGACGAGATACTAACCACGTTATCCGTACCAAGTGATAAGAGAGTCGAGTTATGTAATATTATGGAGATAAAATGAAATTATGGATTCCCAAGGATGTTGCAGGGCAAGTGTTGTATGAGAGTGTGTATAGCGTCTCTCAAGCAAGGATTTAAAAGACGATCATTATATCGCCATTATGAATGTTCTAAGAAAACAAGCTCACTTTACGGACGGATTACTTTGTACCATTCCATAATTTCCACTCTTGTACACATCCACAAAGTACAAAGTAGCATAACGTCGCAGTTTGCAGCAAGAGGATTTTCTTCTGAGGAAACTTAATAAAGTATTTTTTGTCTGAGACTTTTTAAGGTGTGGTTTGACGATCAAGTTAGCCTCGGTTAGCTGCAACTTGCACATTGTGAAAATTCAATGACAACGATGATATAACGTCAGAAGACTTAAGAGATTATCCATCATCACCCATTTTGTACGACACAATTTTTTTTGCAAGAATCGCACGTCTTTGCACTCACAGCTGCAGTTTTGAGTAAATCTGAGTCATTTTATGTGGAAACGAATGTTGCGTTGGAGGACAAAATTTAAAGCTGTAAATTGCTCGATAACTAATGCCAGAAATAACCCATGTGTGATCAAGAATTGCGCAAGGCGATGAGGGACGAAATAATTCCCTGAAAAGTGCTTTAATCTTGTGAAGAAGAGTGCTTCCCAATGAATTTCATACATCTTGAGGCAAACGTGCCTACAATCACTAAATCAAACAGAATCTCTGAGAACTCTGTTTCATCTCTCGAGTCAATCTGAATCTCATGAATTCGTTATAACGATACGACGAGTTCTTCAAATTCGGTTGGAAATTATGCAAGTTGTAAAAATTACAGAAGCGTTGTTTCGGAAAATGATTACCCAAGAAAAATTCCTGTAACAAGCTTACTACTATACGCATCCATAATCACAACACGAGCGTGAAGCAAGAATCTCTACGATGCTGTGGGTGTTTACATAAGAAATTTAATGCACAACTCTCTTTTTTCTCACATGCTAATTTTATTCGCAAACGAGCAGGATCTCACATGATGACATGATACCGAACAAAAGCGTTCAACTGCTTCTGTGAATTTATTACAACGACCCAATACATTTGCAAAAGCGTATCAATCTACCTCATCAGCATCAAAAAGTCAACTGATTACTACATTAAAAGCCATTCTACAGCCGCTAGTTGTTATAAAAGACGATATCAAGCATTTGATAAGATTCTCTAGCTCAACTCCAATTTCCATTTTCGAAGAGGATTGTGATGCAAATTGGGTAGGAGTTTATGGGAACGTTCCGGGAATGGAGCCTTGATCTTCTGCCTCATTCGATATGTTAAGTCGGGAGTCAGCGAACGTAATTGTATGACGGTGGTATATATATATATGTCGATGGCAAATTCAAGAGAAAAGATAATCACTCTCGTTCAACACATAATGAAGTAATAGAGCATGAAGCTTCGAGAGTACTACAACTCTATATTATATAATATGAGACTGAAAAACTCTTATACATTAATTTTGCAGCAAAGCCCAATTCCGTCCGATAAGGAGGTTCAAAAATCCAACATGTTGTAGAACAGGCGCCGCTCCTTTTGGTTTATTTTTGGGGTACTTTTCCCCAGAATCCCTTTCCCAAGCTGTCAAACACTTGTCTGAGAAGAGATTGGATGACGTAAAAGCGCTCGGACATTGTGGATTCTATTTCATTTATAGCGAATAAAACAATATACAAGGACCTGTGTGAATTTAACTTTTCTTGTTGATTCAACGAATAAAATAGATCGAAAATCTGAGATAGAGCGGTCTGAGAAAAGTTTTCCCCGTCTTTCCCTTCCATCCTCTTGAGAAGTATTTGAGGAAAAACAGAAGACGTCAACTGTCAAAAAAACTAGACTAGCAGCAAACCTCCTGTTCAACTTCCAAACTGAATGAATGAATACTCCTCAAAGAAACGGAGCAATCAGCGATCGTATTATTCACCAGAAAATTGAGTGGGCTATACTACTGATTATAAGTTGAGGCGCCTTGTCTGCCTCTATTCTTGGAAGTGTGTGATCATATAAGAGTCTTAATTCAGAGGATGTGCTTATAATGGAATTGGGAAAGGTAAAAAAAACATTTTCCGAGAAATCTCAGCAAATGAAACGTGATGATGATGGGTATGACAGTGCCCGGACAAATCATGAAACATACTTAAACAACCCGTACCTAACACATTCATGCCAAACGACAAACATTCTCTGATCAAAAAATACCGCCACTGATGCCCGCAGCATCAAGAAGAAACAGACCCAGTAAATAGAATAATACTCTGTCCCTCTTTAATACTTTTTTCCCGTTAGAACGTCTCAAAAATCCCAAATCTTCTAATACACAATTTTAACATTCCTTTTGACGATTCGTAGTGCATCAAAAAATGTGCACTTTGCAATGTTCGTACCCATCGGAAGGAAATATTTTTTGACGTATAAAAAGGAATCCAATCAATAAGTAATGCTGTGGTGGTAAGCGTATAAGATCTATAAACCCGCTTTCTCCTGACGTCATGTTATGGGTTTCTAGAAAGGAGCTCTTGGGTCTGGAGAAAGACGGGGGAAAGAAGTGAACAATGCAACAACGGAACCTCTCGTCAAATATAGTGCGCACATAGCCTAGGAGCGTTACTCACTGCTCTTTTTTCTCGCTCAATGAGCAGCAATGGTGAAAGTAGATCTATCTATCAAGTCCTTGAGTCAATCAAAATATATGAGGAAAATGTCAATTTCCTTCTCTCCATTTTGGATCCTGGGAGTCTCTTAGAAAGATAATAGACGCTAGAGAGAGTGAGTGAGTTTACAGGGTATGGAAATAAATGCAGAGGGATAACGTATTTCCGTGGGACTACGGAACAATACACAATGATGATATATTACAGGACAAAAAGTTCAATATTACCAACTTTTATTTTTTAACGGGAATAAAAGAGAGGGAGAGGGAGGGAAAATAACTTTCTCCTCAACTTTCACTGACTTGAAGGTGAAATGGGTCTGAAGAAAGACAGCAAGAACGTATGTTGCAAGATGGGACGTTGAATTCTCCTCAAAAGTTTTGTGAGCGAACAACCATAATATTATGCTTAGAGGGGAACTTTCACTTACTCCAGCAACAAATTGGGTATTTTAATGTAATTGTGTGAACCTACGTATGGAAATCTCTCTCTGTTCTTGGAAATCAAATAGTAATATAAAATAATCCGAACAAAAGTGAAATTCAAATGAGGAAAGTTGAAGGACTACTCAAGTACATAAAATGTCAGGGTTCTATAGAAATTCGTTATTTCCGTCTGTTCCCTCATCGGACATCCTGTTTCACCATTCCTGAGAATTCTCATATAAATTCTTCATTTCACCTGGGTGTATACCCGACCTTTTCAACGATATGCCTGCTATAATTCCTCCCCTTTTCCTTTGCGTTTTTTTTAGTTCCAGCCTAGTAAATCTGGACAGTAACCAGGATTTTGTATTTAAACGTACTCTCGTGAAATAAAAAAAGCTGATTACATTTTTTTACCAAATTGATTTACCTTGTACTTTCTCTCTCAACAAACCATGTATTCAACCCTCATCCCGTACATACAAGAAATAATGTAACCAAAAAATATCCAAATGTAGCAAACCCTGCTTGGGCAAATATATCGGATCCGTGGATCCATTTTTCTCTCACACAGATTCCGAGTAAACTTTCATTCTCTCTGTGTTGACTAAACTTAATCGAGACCAGGAGCAGAGTAAGCCAACAGGATTTCCAAATGTTTTTTCATGCGTGGATATGCTAGACACTGGAGTGTACACAAACAAAAAGCGTGATATGAACGGTCGGGAGAGTAGGAGTGAAAGGATTTTCCATAAGTATTCCTCAGAGAATACTTTGTTCAGCTCAACTTTTCCATACCAATTTGGCACGTATATGTATATATATTCACCAGCATCCATCTATGCACTCTCTCTCTCTACAGAGGTGAAAATCCCATACTTTTCGAGGTCCAGGTATAAACTAGTGAATCGATTCAATTGAAACGTAAGCATGTTGGCCAGCACATCTACCTAAATTCCAGGAACGAATAACCTGGGCAAAGCCTAACTCGAGGCTAGCTGACAGAGAGTTTTCCGATATGGCATTAAGATCGCCTATCATGTCTTGTAACTTTCCCAAATAATTTCATCCAGGCGAGACGCAATTCAATTTGGAAACCGAAAAAGGTGTCTTGCAAAATAGGAGGGGAAAGCAACAGTCCCGAGGTGGACACACCAAGTAAGCACTATAGAGTTAACACGCATCACTCCCCGTATCTCGGGTTTTCATGCATGGAAAACTCTGATGCAAACAAATTGGCTCAAATTGTTTATTCATTCATAAGAAATTGGGAAAGGACAAAAGACTGACGTGGTATTAAGGCGGGCGTACACAAGCTTAGGAACAAACATTTCTCTTTAATGTAATCACTCTTGGCCATTCTTCGGATGGGCTTGTTTTGATTGGCATGTTGGGTGGAATAACGGGCTTTTTATATACATAACTCGGGAAGCGGACAGAGTAGCACAACAGGACTTAGTCTATATTTGTAATGCCTTATACGTGTATGAATGTGAGTTGTCAGGGATCATAATAAATTCGTAAATGGCTCCTGGCGTCATAACACGACGACCACCATCTCTAGCAATCATCATTATTATCGTCGACACGAAATACATAGTTTTACTTGGCGGATTCCAAATGCAAATTATTATTTTTGTATACAAGAGCAAGGTCATGTGGATATGCATGTCATGCTAATGCATCCAGTTTTTTTTACCTCATATGACACAAATTTGTAATTAGTTCGACATGGTTTTCACTCGTTGACAATTTTGTTTCGTGAGCTCATTTGTAATATATTTTCTTTCTTTTTTGTTATTTGTGGCGTGTAATAAACAAGCAAGCCCACCACGTTTCTTGTTTGTTTGACGCAATCAAATTGGTATATTTTTTTGGCTTGTTTTTGGAGGTTGAAAAACTACGTCGATATGTGATTTACTAATGTTATCAAGTACACTCATTTTGCTGCCATATGCAATGAAACAAAAAATTAATAGGATTTCAGCCATTTTGATTTCATCAACTTTCTAAAAACGAGCATCCAGGGACCCATTCTTGAACACAAGATGGGTTAATTGCCAAAGTTTTGTTTACGCTTGCATATTAGATTCAGGTCAGTTTTTGCTCTTGGGAATAATCACCGAATGTACGAATATACAAGATGATGGCGTTTTTTTCTAAAAAAGACAAAAAAAATTAAAAAACAACTCTTACCTTGGATGTAGCCATGTCGGATACACTCCTGTGTGTTTGAATAGTTTCAAGCTGATCCAAGCACCAATCCAGCTCATCCAAAGTCTCGAGAGCGAGTTTCGTGTAGTTATCATCTACCCGAAAAACATAACTTTCAGTTTACTGCACAAAAAAATCTCAAAGTTGTGAAATTGGGCTAAAAAATTCTTACCACCAATGGCATGTTTTGGCTGAGGACTCGGCCCACCAGCAGTGCTAGAAGACCTTCTCGATCTAGATTTAACGGGAGGCAATAAAGGAGCGAAAAAGTTGCAAAATTAGATTAGCAAGTTTCAGGAGAAAGTTTAGAGTAACAACCAACAATGAATCAATTACATTCTGACATGAACGAGCTTACCTGTGTGTTGGTACGTTAGTAAGCGTGATGTAGTTGTTTCGAACACTACGTAAGCTGGCCAGGATTTGCGCGAACGGGGTAACAATCAGGTCATCCCCGTGTCTGTAACAAATTAAACAATACATTGCACAATAAAATTACAATAAAAAAGCAGAGCATCAAGCAGGCAAAAAAACCAGAGTCACTATTCCCCTTACACTTCCTTCCTGAGCACAGCCTCATCCCCACCAAACTTTTCCCAAAAGGAGCTCCTATGCTTTATCCGTAAAACTGAAGTGCTCAAAGTTCTGGGAAGTTTGTGAGGTCCTATTGTCGCCCCACCACTGGCACCGCTACCATGGCCTTCACTGGTTAACTCACCAGTGCTACCACAACTCAGTCTTACATCTGTCATCGACATCTCCGCACAATAGCTTCCTACTGAGCCTCATTAAAATTTTAGGTAATCAGATGATTACCAGTTGTTCTCGTAGAACGGCTCCCTTTCAATTATCATTATCGGGAATACTCACTTTTGCTAGTTTTCAAGTCATTTTCGACCAGCGGGAGGTGGATGTTGTTTAACAAGCGGAAAGTAACAAGATACAGTAATAATAAGGATCGATTTATATAAAATCTGATGATTGTTCCTAATTTTCTAAACTGTGGGACTCGTGGCACAGAATCCAATCCCTCAAATTCACGAAAGAGAATGATAAATCGTTGGAAAAACACACAGGGATGTAAGCCCACTTCCTCATTAATCTTTACAGAGTCGAGATACAACTGAGCTGGAACCTGACATTTTATTAGAGGATATTCTCAAGACGAGTATTTTTATTTATAGCTTGTCCTCTCCCTCAATCTCCCAACCAGTTTATACAGGCTACACGAAAATCTCAATGAGCAGTCTGGATGTTTTTATACACATCCATTTTCAAAATCAACATCACGACTTGTTTCCTCCAAAAAAATTACCCAACCACATAATATTCGTTATATAAATCCCTGGCTCAACTTGTCAACCGGGATCAAATCAAAATACAATCTCAGAATATACAACAAAAAATCGGGGTTATGTCAGCACTCGCTAATCCGGATTACAACCACACGTTCCTGATGAGTGTATCAGTCTAAAAAAATAGACTGGACATTTCACCGCCACTACTGAAAATGAACCTTTTCCTGCTCACTCCAAGCCACCAGAAAACTAAATGACTCCAAATGGAGCCCAACCTCCACTTGATACCGCACTAGAACTAGGTCCCCAGAGAGGAAAAAAGAACCACACAATGAAAAGCAAATCTCTCAACGATGATAAGATGGGAAATACGTATTAGAAAGAAAAAAAAACTACTCAGCTACACTCTTGTCTTTCCAGCTGCGTACTTTATTCCTGACGTATAGAGTAATAAGAAGACGCAGACTACCCCCACTGGACAAACACAGGAAAACGTGGAGAAAATCAACATACAACAATAATTACACTTTGTCCAGCGACCAGAAAAGGTAACAAGACTAAGTTTGGAAGTGCAAGAGTCTTATGTATATTTTCTTGCTCTCGCGTCCTACAAGATCAGAGAGTCTATGAGAGCCCAAGTGAGCTTGTCCATGTCCTTTATTGTGTGTGCTGAGTGAGTGAGTGTGCTCTACTGGCCGGGCATGTCAGGATTATTGCCTCGCACAACTCCTTATTTGGAAGCGTCCCTCTCTCTCTCACTTTTTCTTGCATACCACACTCATACGATTATTCGTGTATTATTTTATCACAATTTTTTTACAAACCACAAGCACTGAAATGAATGGTGAAGACTAACAATAAAAAACCGAAATGTACAAGATTCCCATAAGCACATCTCGTTCCTTCCCTTTCCTAAATAACAATAATACTCTGTGAAGAGCACTTGCTCCTTGTGTGGGGATGTGTGTACCACAAAAAAATGCTTGAGCTTCCTTCCTCAACAATCTTGTTCATCCTTGGGAAAAAAGCTTACTACTTGAGTCAAGAATAGGGAAAGAGCTTCCCAAGGTATTGAGTATGTGACGTTGGTCGTCTTTCACTCACGTTCCCTATATCCCTGTCCTCTTGATACAGTGACAATAGGAGCTTTTCATCTAGTCCTCGAGCGATTTTACAAAAAAATATCCTCCTTTTTCAAAAAAAATCCTTTTGTGACAAAAGACTGTGAGGGGATCTGACTGACGGGAAAAAGTGATCAAGACTGGCATGAGAGAGAAAGTAATAAAAAAAGGAAAGCTATGCACATGAGGTAGCATTAATATATTTTTTTCTCGGTCAGATCACAAAAGTTTTGTATATTTTTCAGAATGAATGGAGAAAAAGTGGCGGGTGTACTCATCAGATGGGTACATGCATTCATTATGTTGATCACAAGTAAAAGTTATAACATGTATGTGTTTTGCAACTTATATTCAACAAATTTTGCACACACTCGTATATGCACAAAAGCACACATGCATTCCTACCGAGGCTTGCCGACAAGCCTCCCCGAGAATTTGGATTGGACGGCTCTATCGATCAGGGAAAATAAAGTGTAGTGGTAATAATAGTTGGGTCTATTATGTATGTATCTGTTGGGGGGAAATGTTTTTTATTTTAGATGTGCCGCTAGTGCAAATCGGTTATTTCGCAAAAAGACTACATTACTTTGGAAATTTATGTATTGAAAGGATGTTCTCGAGTTGGTAAACAGGAATCCAAGTTGTATGAGGACAGGAAAAAATCTCTCAGGGTTGAGGTCAATGGAGGATGGAATTTGTCGTGAACAACAAATTATTGCACCTTATACAAAGAAACGTTTCGATTGACGCTCGTGCGAAGATTTGTATTGTCACTTGTAACTGGGTGGTTAGAAACTACGATAAACACAAACATTTAACGGGACACAACCCAACAGACCCTAACTATTGGTTGAGCCAGAGATGTTGAAAACTTTTGCAAAAACTTACTGGAACAAGTATTTTTGGCAAAACAAATTACGCCAGACACATACACCATCATGAACAAACTAGTTGACGGTGTATGAGAGGAAAAATAAACACATGTAAACTGTTGAAAGAAGGTTGCAGTCCGTAATCCGTACATTGATGTTATATTTTTAAAAACAAAAATACCGATTACAAAACATTGGGTGCAGT
>JAHZNA010003599.1:0-12060 GCA_027743935.1 Sinodicranocentrus sp. ZH6 | reverse complement strand
TTTACATCTGTTTACACGCCAAAATCTCTAGCTTAGTGTGTACTCTACTTTTGTAATTGGCAGCCTGAATTCGCTAATAATCACTATTGTTTCAAGTCAAGCTAAGCGTCTAATCAAAATGCAAACAACGTTATTGCCGATATTTGTTGTATTAATTTTGAGTGTTCAGTTCGACCAGATTAGCTCACAATTAAATAGCCTCAAGGAAGACAATAGGCCTTATCGGCAAACCAGAAATTTACAAGACGAAAGCAATTACTTGGGTAATTCTGTTATATTGCTATAATATAACGTAGAGCAAAAAGCAAACTTGTTTCCGTTTTGGATTAATAGGATTGGAGTTACATTTTGATTAAATTTTGATTTTGATCGTTGTAGATTCGAGTCAAGATGATGAACAGGAACAACCGCTCAATAACGACTTAGAGAATTCTGATTCTGACATCTCTGAAGGTTTTGCTAGACTAACAAGGTCCCGAGGTACATTTCGAAGCAAAGGTCGTTGCAGACCAAGTGAATATGGAAGTATGAAGTGTAAATCGAGATCATATATTTATTAAACAACAATTGAATTTGCATGTTAATTATTATGCTAAATGCCGATAATTACGTTCAATGTTCGTTGAAATACTTATGGTAATATCTCAATAAATCATTGAAACATATTCTTAAACTTTGTCACAAAATTTTTTTCGACACTTTAATAAATTAGAGTTTCTCCTGCGCATAACCCGTACCCAGAGTTGGTTGATGTATTTATTTTCATTGGTTTCACGAAGAGTAGAAAAGAATCTCAAACTTGTATTTATGGCAGAATGATTTCACACATATGTTGGTGGAATACAACTACCACCGTCCCTTACCATATCTACAGTAAAAATTGCATGTGAAAATTCTGAAATTCTGAAAGAATTCTCGGGTCATTCTGTAAAATTTAATCTTGTATTTGATTGATAACTGACCATACGCTGGTTCATGCATAAATTATTGTTGAATATTTTCATTCTCCGATATCCATGACATGACTTGATGACTTCCATAACCATTTACTGTGTAAGTTAACGTATATCATCAGTTTTGAATTCTTTTTGTTGATATTTGCTATCACGCATTGATGCCATTCACTGAATCTGGGAACTCGGAAGCTTGCTCGTTCAATAACTGGACAGCATATATTGAGATTTTCGTCAAGGTATGAATTGATCAGAGTTTCACTGGGTTTTTCAATAATATTGGTTAGCATATTGGTCTAACTCAATTAATTACGAAATTGGAATTAGATTGCCCTCTGTGGCGTTCATGTGGGATCTCAATGTCAGATCCACCAAGAATTCCCCGAACGAATAATGAGCCAAAGCCAGAAGTCAAAACTTAGAATGGTTGATGTTGATGCCTAATCACATCATTTCCTGTGGGAAATGAATCATTGCACACTAATGGTGCGCTGCAGTCATACAACGATGGCAAAAATGTGTAAACGCATATAAGTTTAGGCACATAGTATATGTTTAGGCCTGAGCCTATATATTATATATGTATCACTAATAGCTAACACCAACCTGCCACCCTAAAGAACTGTGGCTTGTGGTTGATGTCAATCTCCCCTCGTGAAAACAAATGACAATTTTATTTGGCAAAAACGTTTCCAGATTTGATGGTATGAACCCAGTCATTTGGTGGACCCTTCCTTACCATTAAGCCCATGGTTGATGGCGTAATACAGTTCAGCAGAATCGCTTTTTGTTTTTTGTCCACTGAAGTAAATGAAGTTACTTGGAAAACGAAAAATAGTGGTGTGTCTTGTGGGTGCCCCAATCCAAGCCGATAAAATTAGAGCAGGAGCAGCTTAAAAAACGATGAGCTTTGCAGGTTTTGATGATGCTTCCCGGGTGAGAGACACGCCTTACGCTTGTCCATCCGAACATCACTTTACAAAAAACTTGCGGTGCTTGTTCGCTCGATCCCACTCTTTAAGAGAGATTCTTCTCGAAAATAAGGAGATGTTTGAAGTTTAATACCATAATGCCGTCCGGTTCCACACAATGAGGATGTTTTCAAACCTCAATGTGAAATGGATAACTTGTATGAAACGGCTCTATATGAATTACGAAAACGTTTGAACTATTTAAATAAACACTTTTCTTGGGCTTTTCAAGATATCGCAACTGTTTTCTCATCACACGTAGTGTAGTAATCTTCTTAGAAATATGTTTTAAATGATAATTAAACAAAAGAATCGAACATGCCCCACACATACTTCCAGAATACAGATTTCATTCTCGAACTAAGCGAATATATTTAAGCTACATCGACTTCTCGATTGAGGGCACACAAAATCTGCATTCTTGTCCCAGTTTCAGAGTAAAGAGAAAATTTCATTGATTCAATTGAATCACAAGAGTAAAATTCTTAAATCATATTTTAATCAGTCAAAAGGAAATCGTTGAAGTGCTTTTTTGTGTAAAGCTTGATTTTTTGACAGGATCGAAATGAAATAATGAGAAACGCAGGGGTGTAGGGCGTAGGGGTGCTTCGAAAGGGGTTGAGGCTGAAAGGAATGCATTAAGCGTCCATACCACATGGATGCATAAGGTCTCAAAGTCCCAACTCCACAGCAGTAATTAGTGAAGTTATACATCCCACAAAGTATTAGGAGCGAGATGCACGGAGTTTTTAGTTTTTTCGTTCAATTGTTCGTTTCATTCAATTTTTCTCAGTCAACGTCCAGCCTTTTTGTTATTCTAAACGTTCTGTTTCAGCTCATCATTACAGATACATTCAATTCGGAATCTATAAATTTTTAATAGCTAGCGATTCACGTCACATCATCGTATAACCCGTGGCTCAATGACAATAATGAATAATAAAAATATAAAGCTCATATGAATGAAGTCAACCTTCAATCTATTGTCTACGTAAATGGTAAAAAGAAAACAAGCAGCCCTGACAATTGCCCTCTCAAGTTCATCAATATTTGCTGGAACATACGGTTTGAAATATACAAATCTTTTGTTTGATCTGTTCCCCTTGCTGTATTTCGGATATATCCTTAAAAAGAATCTGCATTGAACTACATTACGCAATTAATTTTAGTCCAATCGAATCACATTATAAGCTATTCGCAAAGTATATATACCTATAACATTAATTAATTGACCACAGCCACTTAAAAATTAGCAATTGCAACAACTAGGTTTTTGCTGAGAAATTTTCATCAAACAGATCTCCGATCTGCATAAATGACAAGCCAAATAAGTAGGCTAATTTGGACTTGTAAGATATATCATAAAATATAAATAGGGAAATGATGTTCTGTAACCCAAACCCAATCCGTTTAAAAGCATTTTGACGGTAAAATGTCCACTTCCAACAAATCTTCCATTCACAAATATCCAATCAAGTATATTAACCCGATCACCTCTTCTAACCCGTTAGGATTTTCCCCCTCTTTAAGCGAATCCACATAGCATATTTGTTCTTTTAACGATAAGTTTATATTCATTTCGAGTTCGGTCCGGCAATCAAGAGTAATAAGAACCACCGATTTTTACATGAAATTATATGGAAGGATCCTTCAGCGGAACTAAACTCGATTACTGCAACAAAATTCCTTTGAAAATGATTCACATGATCGTAATTGTTGTATAGGTTTCACAAATTGGTCGGATAGGTTGATGTCAGTGTGAAGTGAGCACTACTAAAATGATTCGAGTACGCTATTCTCCACATCTTTGTTTGATGAGCTGTATTCCACTCCATCCAACCGATAAATAAGAATATATACCAATCATATTTTCCTCTTTTTTGTCCGGTCCTCACATCATCGTTCTTATACGCACGGGGTGCAAAATGTTGATCATATATCTAGTCTGGGGAATCCAAACGAACGCATTTTATGGCTTCACAAGTTTATGTGCCGTGTGTATGGTTTCAAGAACAAAGACGGAAACCCAGCTAAGGTTGGCCACGTGCAGGACAGTTGCTTGCCCGACTGTTGTTTGCAGAAGGACGGGTTGTTGGTTGTGTCAGGCGAATCCAACAATTCCCGTAATTTGTACCAACCGCAATTTAAATTAGTGCCACTCTCGCTATTACGCATGCAGAGGATAATTACTTTGAAGCTGTTGTTGAAAGGTCCTTGAATCAATACTCAATTTTATTCAATAAACCAAAGTGACTCGACGTAAATATGCCTATCAATCAGCATCAAAGCTATAAAAAATCAACAAAGCGAGAAGGGACGTTTAGTGGAAAATTTTACTCTGAAAATGCATACATGCTGCTTGCCAAGAGAGCCGAGAAAAGAGCTTATTTAAACTGGGTCAAATGTCGACTCAAATGTTCAAGCAAATGTTATAACTGATGAAAACAATGTGTTGACAATAATATGAAAATATGCCTTGAATTGGCATTTAAAGTAATTGCACGATGTTAAATTGAGTGAATTTTAGAACAGATCTCCCCTTTATTTTGAATTTTGTCAATATTGCGCATTAACAATATTACTAGGAGTAAATTACTGTAATGAATGTAGCATTGATGGAGACATTAATCTTTAAAACATTTACTACACAAACTCATAAAATATTTAGAGAGACTTGTCATTTGGGTAACAATGTAGGACTGTTGCGACCATTACAATACACACGTAGTACTAGACTTGGCTTAAGAAGCGAAAACTGGTTGCTGTTTGTTTGAATATTGTATGGTATGTAGTGGCTTGAGTTCATTAAAAATATATTCGGAACAATAGTTGGCTTTCTTGTATCTACATGATAATGCACACCAGAAGTTTCGAGAATCGGCAACAAGGAATTAATAAATATTTCAGTTAATATGTGAGCACTGTCAGTATTACAAAGTGGACAACTAATTTCCTTAAACACCTGCATGCACACTCCGACGTTTAATCCACAGAGAGTTCCCCAGTTAAGGAAACGGGAGCACGAAAGGGTTGCGTGACTACTTCCTCAATATGACGCTAAACGCTTGAGTGGAGAGAGAGTAATTAATGGTAAAGCTAATGGTAAGTTTTTAAATCGTAAATTAGTAATAAATTCCAGGTTTGTCATTGTACTTGTATTATTATATAGGATTATAATTAAGTAGATGGATGCAACAAGTCATTTTATAAATACATTTCGGTTCGGAATGTAGCTCGATGAATTAATAGCGAATGTAGGTTGTGTATAATATATGTCCAGCTGTACACACACACAAACATGATGGCTACACGTAGCATAATTGGCTTAACAGTATTTGCAATGCTATGAAGAACACAATAATATTTAGAAAATTGTCGATGAATTCGTTCGATTATGTCCGGTAGGTGAAGGGTAAATATGCTGAACACCCTTTTCTAGCTGTTGATGCTGAGATCTGACTGCGAAGCGATTCACGTGGACTGGAATCGGGACAACGATTCTGCTACCCCCTCCCATTGAGCTACTCCCGGATGCTGATGAACTGGCAGAACCACCTCCTGATCTGGTTACACCGCTCATCCCTGTTCATATCACCAATCACACATTTATTATGAGCTAACCAATTCCAAATTATCGTTTCGGAAAATATGATATAACGAAAGTATGTTATACCTACAGGGATTCCCAGGTGTTCCACCACTATTGGTGTTCCCATTAATATCTTTGCTTAAATGAGTACCACTGCCTTCTGAGATTGAGTGAGAATCACAGGCTTCGTCCGTATCAGATTCTACATTGAGAAATGAAAACGACTTGATTAATGAAATCAGAGGGGAATATTGGGTTATCGAAATTCCCACGTTCAAAGTGAATAAATATGCATTCCAGAATACCATACCTGTAAGTGGTAAAGGACTGTCAGCTGTGTAACTGCATTTCCCAGATGGGCTTGCTCCTGGAGTGTTTGGTGGAGAATCGAGAACACCAGGATGACTCTGGCTACCAGGACTAGGATGATTAACTTGCAGCCCGGCTGCGGATGTAGGCAGATTGTTAGGAAAGTGATGAAAGAGCGGATGCGGATGTGATGCCGTGACTGAATTAGACTCAAGAGGTGATAGAAGATGATGGTGCTGACTAATGACTCCTAAATTTTTACAGTTGACAATGTTCTCATTTTGTGAGTTAGAGTCATCAGATGAGGAGATTTTTGGTATTCTTGTTACACTCGACGCAGGGGACAATCCACCGGAACTACTTGCACTTTCAAGTCGCCCCTCATTAATGAAATGAGCATTCAGAGAGGATGATGAAACAGCACTACTTAAAAACTGATTCGTTTTTGCTAGATAGTCTTGCACACTGAAAGATTTACTGAATAAGCCTCCTCCACTTCCACCACTTGTCAGTCTACTCAAAGTTAAGTCTTCAGGAACTGTGGGCATGGGAAGATTACTACTTCCACTTGGGTGTCCTGCAGGACCCATTGCTGCTGCAGCAGCAGCCACAGCAGCTGCGGCTGATGCATGATGATGTTGGGAGTAAGCACCTTCTGCAGGATTGCTGGACAAGGGTAGATGGGGTGAAGTGAGATTCGTGTATGGGGAAAATGCTGAATGGCTACCGAAACCTCCGATTCCTTGTGGCATTGGAAATATCCACGGACTTAGGTTAAGGAAGGGTGATAAACCAGAAAAATTCCGAGGTGAGATTAAAGCATCGATTGAGAAATTTGAGAACTTGTAATTGGACGCAGCAGGCTCCATTGTGTCCATTTCTCGGCCTTTTAGTTTCTTCATTCGTTTTTAATTTGTTTCAAGAACGGTTTGTTTCTTAAATAAATTTAATATTCTCACGTCACTCCACTGATTCACATTTTACTCAATAACGTTCCTCTTCATTTTACTAAATCCTATTCTTGAAAAGTAAAACTACTTGTGTCTGGATACATTTATCCAGCAAATATTAAAACACTTTTGACAGGGAAAGGTTCACAATGATTTAAATATATTTTTTGTTTCTGGATAAAGTGAAAAGTACATTGGTAGCATGAATATACCCACAGATTGAGAGCAACTCCAGTCTAACAACTCTCGACTCGCTATGTTCAGAGACACTGGCCGTTATCAGCAAGAGATCTGTATGAAGCAAGCTGTAATAGTGAACTGCCGGGATGAGTTGGATAATCCAGGAATATAATATCAGATGATGAGCTCAGCCCCCGGGAGTGATTCAGCTTTAGGGTGACTCCTCCAAATTCCCCTTCTCCCAATCAAATATCCATTCAACATGTTCTTATGCCTTTGTGCTTTGCTGTCTCACGGACGGCGGATGAAAAGCTCGCATTATTCCTTACTGATGCTTTTAATTTAAAAGCTTACATGTGTACACTTTGTGTACCTGCATTCATGCCATTATAGGTTCGATGTGTTTTCAATTAAATGAGTTCGTCTTCGTTGACTGTGTGGTGTTGTTAGGTCGTTATGTTAAACTATTAAGTAGCTTTTATGTTGAACCTTTAATGCTATTCATTTTAGTTTTCATTCCATAAATTGTCATGTGATGATACGCTAGGTTTGGCTTTACCTTCACTTGAAAAGTGGGAAAGGGTCTTTCCGGCACTTGAAAAACGTGATCTTATTATTCAGCTAACAAGCCTACGTTATGTGTATGAGTCAGATGTACAAACATAAAAAAATTGCGTTTCACAGGTCAGGGTTTCCACTAAATTCCACAGCTTCAAGTATACCTTTATAACCATTCGTATTCTGGAATATTTTTTTAGACAAAACACCGCGTTTTGCAGTATTCATGAAAATTAAATGGCTGTGCATAAGAAACTTATATTATTTTGTTATTCTTCCCGATAGATTACAGCTGTATTGTATAACCGAATCCCATGAAAAACTCATTTTTCACACGACACAAACCGTCTTTCATTACTTTCAACTGCACACCTGTCCTCGCCTGGTGTGCCTGACTGCCTGGCCGAGGGTGCGTGTAAAAATGAGTGGACGAGTTAAGTTTGGAACGGATGTCCAATTATCCCATAAAAATGTCAGTTTTGTGATACCCCTAGACACCACATCTCATACATGAGCTAGACCTACATAAATATCTGTATTCGTATGTGCCAAGAGTCTACAATAAAATAATTATACCAACACAAAAAATCTCAATCTTCTCATTTGTTATGCTCTTTTACTGTCAAACTGACAGATTTGTCAATGCAGCGCTCATACACAATAGTTTCAACATTCAATTACTATTCTACGTTCTAACTATACATGGATTATTTTTAATTATGGAAAATTCGATTTCGAATCTTTCCACGAATATTGACGTACCTATTGAACAATTATGCACGTTTCAGATTTGATCAAAAGATACATTACATATTATACATATAGACTACATATTATTCACGGCTAAATGTTTCCACGAACATTGACGTACCTATTGAACAATTATGCACGTTTCAGATTTGATCAAAAGATACATTACATATTATACATATAGACTACATATTATTCACGGCTAAATGTTGATGCGTTTACGTGAACTATAAAGGATACTAAATGATTGTTAAGCTACTTGGAAATTTATTATTATTTCGTTACACTATGGGAAAGCCATCAGTTGTGCAAAGTCAGCCGACAATAGATAACCAATTTCCAGACTCCAGTTTTTCCCATCTCATTTCAGCCAGTAGATGCAAATATAGATATGTATCAAAAGAATCAAAGTATAAAAAATCAGTCCCGCTCACATTTCCCTTTTACTCATATTACTTTTGTCCCTTTTCCTGTCATTTTTAGCACTATTGGGAAATGATTGTTATTTGTGAGGAGCGAATCTCATTATTTCTCGGAACCCACTAATTTTTCGAGTTGCATGTTTATGTCTGATACTTATACATGCAAATGCAGTGGAATTCAACGTTTCATGATTTCGTGACTGTTTGAAGTCAAGCAGAGGTTGCAAACTGCAACGGATGACAGAAGTCATATTTGTAGTGAAAAAATTGCGCTTTAATATGTTTGTTATCTCACCGAGTTCGTTCCGTCCACCCAACTCCCTAACTTTTTTACGAACACTTTCATACTATTTCATTCCCTTCCTTTTTGTTTCAGTAATCGCTGAGTAATCACATGACACGACACGACATTATTGTAGCATGCAATATGAAAAGTCTGCATAAAAGTGTGTATGGAACATGTGGAGCGAGTAAATATTTTAATTAAAAATACCCCCTTCTTATCGGCTCTACATCCTTTCGGTTATTTTTCGTATGTGTGTGGCATGCCTTTTTAATGATGATAATTTGATTTAAAAATGGAAAACACTAGAGCAATCATTTTTATGTTATGTTTATGCTTGAATGAGTGACTGGGAAGCATTCAACAGAAAAAAACAAAGAGGGGTTGTACGGTTCGTAACGGGGCACTCTTCAGAGCACCCAGCTCTTTGTTCGTTTCATTTGTCAAATCTTGGGAAAGTAAAAATTGAGCAATTCACGCATTCAAGGGGTGTAATAGTTGTTTTGGTGTAATCAGCAAGGGTATCATGCAGAGGCAAGCAGTCCAGTAATAATGCAATTATGCTTTGAGTACTGGAGTGGTTGCTGGGATGGGATATGTTTCATGATTATCAAAAATCTCAGCATCATCACATCTATACCTGATACAACTGTTTTGGGGTATTTTATTTTTTCAATTAAAGTAAGTGTACATTCAAGCGAGACTGATTGTTTCGTAAAAAACTTAATAATCGGTGACAGAAAAGAAACCCAAAACGAAAACATTGCGTAGAAACATTGAGGAAGAGAAAATTAAAAGAGTCGTTATGCAATCATCCTATAAGGTTCTAGTGTTAAAAAGTACATAATTTCACAAAAGTCGCGTTTCTCTTTACATAAAACACTCTTTATTTGCGTTTAATATGAGGATTTCAATGAAGTCCAAATAAAATGTTAATGCATGTATAATATTACAACAACGCTTTGTGTACTCATCATGGTGTTTTATTAATTTTTCTCGTTTAATTACGCTTACAGCTGTACTTGAAGCTGAAATAAGCAAAGAAATAATTAAAAACATTCTGGAACCTCAAATTAGATTATACTTTTGTTAATTGTCTTACACAGCAAGAGTCAAAGTCGCTACTGCTTTGCTTTGCAATTTACAACCAAAACATAAATAGGGAGTAGGGAATATTAAAAGAAGACGTGTTTATGGATTGTGACTTTACACTTTACACACGAAGTAAAATCATTTCATCTTTCATGTACGATCTTTTCCAGAAAAAGAAAAGGCTGTAAAAGAACGTTGCCGGATTTATGTTAATTTCGAAGGATGGTGGGAACAGATTACAACAATCGGTCATGATTATATAGGAATGTTGAAGGGAGGGGTTGTCGCGTAACATTTAAAAAAAGGTATTGTTAAAATATCGAAACTGGGTCTGCTGGCGGAATAAAAATGATATTTTTTGGGACCAACTATTTCACATCATTTATAAACATTTCAAACTTGTTGTCAGCTTGAAATGATCTGAAAAGTTTCTGATTGCTAGTTGAAAAGGTAAGTCCTGTTTTTACTGAGAAATGTTTAGTTGCTCTATAAACATCAATTAATTTACCCTAATAAATGTGCGAAAAAAACTAATGAACGCATATTATAAAATTTACATACTACACCTCAGACCAACAATGGAGCAAACATCGTTACAAATAAATGATGAAGGAAGATGCAAACAAAAGCGCTTTCAATTGGAGGGTTATTTCGAACAATTTTTTGTACATGATCCTTTTTTTGAACGGGGCTTTCATCCAATATACCAACCAGTTTCAGCTGTGAAAATCTAACGTTTTCATAGTTCGTGTGGGTTCTTTGTAACTTCAATACACAACAGTCGCAACAAGCCGTGTCATTTACCTTTTCTGTTGTTGCATCAAATTCGATCTTGACACTTAAAAAATTTGTTTCGCTTGATCAAACCTTGATCATTGATCAATACAAAATCCATGAGTGCTTTCAAGCAAATCAAATTCCATTTGAAAAAGTTTTTGTTCCTTTTAAATACAAAACAGCAGAAATTCTCAATTGGTGTGGTGTGGTGTGTGTTACTTCATGCTTTCCATCATTCAAAGGCAAATCCCATTAACGAGTATTGCAAGCAAAATACGTATAAATTTACCTACGCATCATTTAACAGATTCATCAAAGAAAATTCCATATCTCATAATCTCATCCCTCTCCTACTCCTTCATTGTAGAGCCTGCTACAGTGTACCCTTTCCAATTTACCCAAAGGATCCTTTACATGTGCAAGGATCTTATTTTTAATGTGGAAATTGCTCATTTCTTTCTTCGATATATACATGCAATGCATGAATGCTACTTTTTCCTGAACACGCACAGCTTTTATTTCTGGCGTATTCATTCAATTCATACAAGTTGAAGGAGACGAAGAAGCACTGCGCCCAGGTATTTTATTGTCAGTGGATCGGATAGATGACATATTCCAACATACATGTACTTTCTAAGAACACTGCGCATAGCTGAGACTACTGAAGAACTTTGAACAAAAAAGTTACTGTATAAAATGTATTCAAATGCCCCATAGCACAGCTAAAAAGTTGTAAGTGTTCATATGGAGGGTTATGGGTTGGTTTGGTGTTGATACATGCAACAAGACTTCTTCATCGTAAGTAACCATACCCGTTTTCTGATGTATACATATATTTGCAGTATACAAAACATTAAGCAAGGTGTGAACATGAAATGTTCGTAAAAGCATTAAATATGCTTCGCCTGTCAAATCCAATTGCTTTTGAAAGATATTTTGTTTGGGGTGCCTACTAATACATGCATTACCACTACCACAACACATTTCTTTCTTTTCCGT
The DNA here is from genome assembly GCA_027743935.1 of Sinodicranocentrus sp. ZH6. NCBI lineage: Eukaryota > Metazoa > Arthropoda > Collembola > Entomobryomorpha > Entomobryidae > Sinodicranocentrus > Sinodicranocentrus sp. ZH6. The sequence goes on along the minus strand of JAHZNA010003599.1, from coordinate 227 downwards.
AAACTACAGTTGAGTGAAAAGTCAAATTATACGGATTTTTATGCTGTACGGTCATCTTGTAGTTTTATTTTTATCAAATCGAAAGTAGCGGCGGCTACTGTTGTACTGCTTTTAAATAAATCCTTTCGAGATTTATACTTATCGTGAAATATTAGTAGCGAGAAAGTAGTATAGTGTTTATCCTTATATTGCACATTACTTACGAATCATCACTATTATTAGTAACT